>VZSR01003022.1:4166728-4257224 GCA_013398615.1 Brachypodius melanocephalos
CGGGTCCTCCCCGTTCCCGGCAGCCCCCGCGCGGCCGCTCGCGCCGCTCCCCGGCCCGTGATGCACCGCGGCCGCGGCCCTGGCGCAAGATGGCGGCGGAGCGTCAGGGAGGCGGCGGCGGCCGCGGGGCCGCGGCGGAGGAGAACAAGGACCACAAGGACGGCAAGGACAACAAGGAGAACGAGCGGCCTACGGGGCCGGAGCCCGGCGGCCTCGGCGATAGCCTGGGCCTGGAGAGTATCCTGCGCAGCGGCGGCGGGGGGACGTGGCAGGCCCGGCCCCGTGGGTGGCGGGGGGACGTGGCGGCAGCGCGGGGCTCACAGAGCCCGGGCGGGCAGGGACGGCGAGCGGCGGGGTCTTCCCCTGGTCCGGCTTCAGGCCCCGTGCAGGGGCATCCCGGAAATGCGGGCGGTGCTGGCCTGGGCCTACGTGAGGGTTTGGTTTGGATAAAACGGGTCAGCTTGGCTTTCCTGCTTTATGGAGTTACGATCTACCTGTGCTGCGTCTCTTTCCGAACCGCGTGACAGCTGGCGTCAGTCTCGCAGCGGAGCTGTGTGCTGGGCCGTGTGCTTTAGGGTAAGAGCAGGTCCCCTGTGAGCTACTCGTGGTGATATTGCAATTTCAAGTGAGCAGTAATAAATTTAAAAAACTTAACAGGTGCGCTGAGGTGGCAGACTGACTCCTGCAGATTTGGTGCTTCTGAAATCTCGGCATGTAAAGCTCGTGGAGGTTTTGTAGGTGAAACTTCGATGTGAAACCGGTCCAGCTGCACAGCTGTGATAGAGCTGAGTTTTATCTTCTGGGTCAGAGGGAAGCCCGAGGGAAATCAGGTTGCAGCTTTCCACGTGGCATGTGGCAGGTGTGCAGTCAGGAGCTGTCGAGTAAGATGCAGACATAGCAGTTGCCCTGGAAATGCTGGGAATATCTAAGTCAGTGCAAAAATAAAAAAAACTTCGGGGGATATGAATTCACCAATTAACTGTGCAGGATAAAAGGCTGAAAAAAATCTTGGGTAGACAGCAGGAATGAGGAGAGCTGTGTTGAGACATTGCAGCTTGACTTGATTGTTCTGTAAATACAGAATAATTCACTGTAATAACTGTTGGTGCAGGTTTTTAATGCTTCAGAGTCTTTCTTTTAGGTGTAGTCCCAAGAAAACACTTTGAAAGACATCTGGCATTTTAAACTTTAAATGTTTGGTGGTTTCTTTAGATATAGTTATAAATTTTCTTTTATTTGGGTTGTTGAACAGCCTGGTTTTGTGTTGTGAGTTTTCTTTGAAGGCTTCTTGGTAAAGCTTGAAAGAGAAATTTTAGGATATGAATAGCACAGAAATTTCTTGGTACGGTGGAGATTTTATTTCACAAAATAACCTGCATTGTAAACTGAATGAAAAACATCCGATTTACTAAAACATGGCATGGTTTTATTTGGTAGGAATAACTGAAGGAATAAAGGAAGTGCAGGAACTCTGCAAATACACTGAAAGATGTGGAGGCTGGATGGAAATGATGGCATGATGGTGCCCCAGGTCACAGGGCAATGCTTTGTGTCACGGATGCTTGTTACAGCAACATGCAGCAAGGCTAGAAATGTGCTGAAAAATTGAGAAAATCAGCCCTGGAGTTATTTCCAAAAACTCTTATTATGAGGTTCTGTGCTCAGAAGGCGCTTTGTTTGTGGAAGCTGTGCTGGGGAGGCAGCAGTGATTCTGTTCAGGATGATTTTATCCTTTTCCTGAGGAATAGCTTCTCTACCTCAGTTTTTCCTACAAAACTGTGTCACAAGCGTAGCTGGGGAGGTCCTGTAGCCAGGCTGGGGCAGTCAGGTGTCTTACCCTGGATGGGTCTTTTGGCACAGCTGCTTATCTCAGAATGAGCTCTGGTGACAGCAGCGCTCCCGTGGATGTTTGTAGGAGGAGCTGCTTGAGGCTTGTCTTGGTCTCTGCTGGCAGTCAGGAGCTCTGGAGGGAGCCCTGAGTTCATGAGGTGCTTTAGAACCATCAGCTCCCTCAGCTCTCTGTTTTTAGGAGGTTTTGGGGTGCCTCACTGTTCAAAGTGCATTTGTCTGATGGGATCTGTGGGGTTCCCTGCTGTTATTTTGGGGTGGAAGGAGGAGCTAGTGCCAGCTGCGCTGTGAGTGTTCCTTAATGCAAGCTGCAGTCCTGCAGATCGTGAAAGAGTCGCAGCAGCAGCACGGCCTGAGGCATGGGGACTTCCAGAGGTACAGGTGAGTGTTGGGAGCTGTTCTGGGGCTTGGCTTCGCTTCATTTAAAATGTAACCCCCCTGTACCAGGCGACAAAACCCATCTGCCAGGTGAATACCCCTGACAAGCTATTCCACATGACACTATGTGTGCTGATCTCCCTTGGCTGTGGCTATGCAGACTGGCTCTTGCATCTCCACTGCCCACAGGAGCTTGTGTTCACACCTCCTGCTAGGCACTGTACTCCTTCAGAACTCAATGTTCAATAAACACACATAAAGCAGTTAGTAATGAGCACATCACTCTGATTTTTCAAGATCATGAATAACTGCGTGTCTTCTTACCTTGTTTTCTATTAATTGCTGCTTTACAGGTGGTTTTTGAGCCACCATATGTCACATGTGGAGTTTTAATTGTTGAAACATTGCCTGGTACAGCCTTTAGTCTTTTTGGTTTTTGTATTTGGGTAGAGCAGTCAACAGAAGCAAAGTTACCCTTTGGCCAGACTGACTGTGGTTGTCTTTTTCAGGGGTTACTGCTCCCGCAGGCTGAGGCGGCTCCGCAAAACTCTCAACTTCAAGATGGGCAACAGGCACAAGTTCACTGGGAAGAAAGTAACTGAAGAGATTCTCTCAGACAACAGGTAATGGAATTGAGAATTCAGTATGTTACTGAAGAGTTTCCTTTCAGTAATTTCTGTTTCAGGTGGAAAATTATTCTGTGCAATATCATCCAAAACATTTCTTTTCAGAGAGGTGTGTTGTGGTATTAATAAAAGTTTAGGCTGTAGTGCAGGTGCAAGAGACACTGCTCAGATCCAGCTTCAGCCAGTGGGAGAAGAAGAAGCAGCAAAGCCTGTTGCTTCTCTTTCCTCATAGTTGCTAAGATGGATTCTTTTTGTAATCTTTTTGTAAATTCTTGTGACATTGAAGAGGAAATGCTTATTCAGGTCTGTTGCAAGGTAGCCGTAGGAATGCTGGTGATGTAAATGGTGTAGCCAGCAAGGTTGGAGATGCAGTCCCTTCCTTTGAACAGAAATACTGCACTGCAAGTTTTACTTAAATCTTCTAAATCTGCCAATGCTCATCTGACAGAATATGTGGAGAATAGCCAGGATTTTGGGCTCACTTCCCATTTTTAGGAATACTTGAAATGTTTCCTTTCTTGTCTTTTCTTGTGGGAAAACAACACATGATGTTTTCCTAACAACATTCACCCATGTTGTTAAGAACATACTGAACTAGTTTGAAGAGTGGCCTGAAATGATAAATCCCTTGTCTTTCCAGTGGTACTGCAGAATGATACTTAGTTCTCTTCCTCAGTGGGGTAATTACACTTCTGAGTGAGAAACACGGCAGAAAGCAGCCAGGAATAATAAGACTTTATGTGCTTAGAACTTTAAGAAGTAAAAGCATCTGCGTCTTACTGACCAAGCTTCATTTCTGCTACTGAACCTGGCAGACCAAATGCATCACTACTAACTGGTGATGATGCAGCTCATGTCTGAGTGTCATTACTGTCCCATGGACCCTGCTGTGCCCTGCAGGTATTTGCTGCTGATCCTGATGGATGCAGAGAGGGCCTGGAGCTATGCCATGCAGCTGAAGCAGGAGGCCAACACAGAGCCCCGCAAGCGCTTCCATTTGCTCTCGCGGCTGCGCAAGGCTGTGAAACACGCTGAGGAGCTGGAGAGGCTCTGTGAGAGCAATAGGGTGGATGCCAAGACAAAGCTGGAAGCTCAGGTAGACACTGATACTTTGGTCTTGTTGTACAGCAAAGGCTGAATAAGAAACCTTTGGAATTTGGGGTGAAGAAATAGTTACTATCTCTGAACAGATAATAAAAGTACAAAGAATTGAGGGCAACTGAGATGGTGCAACACAGCCTAAGAAATTGCTTATCTACTGAGTTACCTTTTTGTTTAATGTTCTGAAGTAGCCACCTAGAATGTAAGATTTGGATGTTCAGTTCCTGGAAAACAGGCAACAACTGTTGTGACCTCTTTGATCAAGGGGCTGCAGTGCTGTACTCAGTTAATTAAACTGCCATTGTATAGCATATTGCTGGGGGGAAAAGAGTTTTGTGGCATCAGTGGACCATTGCATAACAAACAAGAAATATCTTTGCTTTAATTTCTGGGCAGCCTTGTCTAGTGGAAGGTGTCCCTGTCCATGGCAGGGTGGTTGGAACTTAATAATCTTTAAGCTCCTTTCCAACCCATTCAGTTCTGTGATTCCATTTTATGATTCTGTGGTTCCTTAGAAATGTAGCAGAGTCAGTTAAAGGAGAAGAGGTAGGTAGCTATAACCTGTCATCCAAATCTTCTGTGGGAGGCCCCAATGAAAAGGGCAGAGCTTAGTCACTCACTGCAGGAGTCAGAGCAGCCTTCGTGCTAAAGGTGGCACTGATTTGGCTGTTGATCGTGGGGAGGTGACCTTGCCCTCGCTCTGTGTGCAGGCGTACATGGCTTATCTCACCGGGATGCTTCGCTTCGAGCACCAGGAATGGAAGGCAGCAATGGAGGCTTTCAACAAATGCAAGTGAGTCCCTCACTTCACCAGCTTCATTCAGTAAAAAGTGTTGGATCGCTTCAGTTACGTACAGCAACTCTGAGAGTCGTTTAGTTAATTGTGCTTAACTGGGAGGTGCTACTGAAGAAATAGCATCCTGCAGGGCACAGACACAAACTGTTCCCTTAGGATAGCGCCTCACAAGTGGCACACACTGCAGTGTTAATATTTCTCCTATGCTGTAGGACCATCTATGAAAAGCTGGCCAATGCTTTCACAGAAGAACAAGCTGTGCTGTATAACCAGCGTGTGGAGGAGATCTCGCCCAACATCCGCTACTGTGCCTACAACATTGGTAAGGGAAGGGAGGCCTCATCTGTTCACAGGAAAGCAATATTGATTTAGTTAAAACCTGGTCTAAGTGACACTGAGGCCATAATATTTGGGGCAAATTCTGCACTTGTTCTGGGACAGTTTAGCAATGCAACAGTTTAGCTCATTTTGCAACAGCACCTGTGGTTATGTGTAGAAAGACAGAATAACAGTTTGTGGTAGCTTGCCTGTGAAGTCAGAATGCAATTGCAAGCATGTCCCTAAACTGCCAGTATAAAATCTAATGATTAGTTTTTGTATATGAAAGTAATTTTGAAGCCAAATGGAAATGTGATCTCAATTTGTTGATTCTCTCAGGTGACCAGTCTGCTATGAATGAGTTGATGCAGATGAGACTGAGGTCTGGTGGCACTGAAGGTCTTCTTGCAGAAAAACTGGAGGTAATTTATTTGCATGCCTCAACTTGAAATATTCATTATTACAATGCTGAGTGTGAATATTGCTGCAGCAAAGCATTCAAGAGCCAGAATAGAACAGAAGTGAACAAGCAATCCTGGGCTCTGTGGGAAGCAACATTTTCCCAAAAAGCCCTTTGATTTCGAAGTAGTCAAGTCTAACATGAATTCAGGAGGTTCAGTTTTGCATCCCTGTAAATTGAAGTTCCTAAGCTCAGTGTGTTCTGTGCAGGCTCTGATCACCCAGACTCGGGCAAAGCAGGCAGCCACGATGAGTGAGGTGGAGTGGAGAGGGAGAACTGTCCCAGTGAAGATTGACAAAGTGAGGATCTTCCTGCTGGGGCTGGCTGACAACGAGGCAGCAATTGCTCAGGTAACCCAGCAGCCCTCTCCATCCTGCCCTTCTAACCCTCCTCTTTCCTTCTGTGCAATACCTGGTACCTGAACTAAAAGCTCTTGAGTAATTTCATTTTTTTTTCAAACTTGGGGCTGGAAGGCTAAAGGTAAAAGTGAGGGAATACTGATTATAACCCAAAGCTGAACTGTCAGCTGGGGATAGCTCTCACAGTCTGCTGAGTGGAGTAGTCTGAGAAATCTGTTATGAGTATTCCTGCTCCTTGGAACATACTGTGCTGCCTTCCAGCAGCAAAGTGGTAACCATAATTATTAGTACTTCACTTGGAAATGAAGGTTGCATTTTTAAGAGCAACTGGTTTTGAATTACTCTTCTAATTTCTTTGAGTGTCTTGCTCAAATGCTCCAACTTCAGAGTACCCAAAATAAAAATACATATTGACCATGTTTTCTTCAGCAACAAATAGCCATCTGCCAGGTGTAGCAGATGCTATGAGATCTATTCCATTCTCTTACTGACTTATGGGAATCTTCCAAAGCAGGAAGTGGATTAATAAATGTCAGGATATAAATGGTTCTGAAACATTTCATAGAATCATGGAATATCCTGAGTTGGAAAGGACTCACAAGGATCACTGATGTTCAGCTCACTAGAACTTGCAGTGGCACATACTATGCATGTCTTTAGTATTGTAGTCAAGTTTTCCACATGTAGTTTTTTCCTTGGAAGTGATGACCAGATGAGGTGTCCTGATTTTCACTGGCTGCATACACACTCAGAGTTTGAAAAGGCAGTGAAAGGATCTTCAGTAGCAACTCTTGCCATTAAAAATGGGATTTTTGCAGCATTAAAAACCTTTTATCACCAGGAGAATAATAACGATAAATAAAAATGGAAATGATAAAACAAAAGCCCTACAGAAGGATGAGGCCAGAGCAGGGGATAGTGGTAAGAACAATGTGTTTAGGATAAACAGGATATGGCTGGGTGGGAAACCTGAGTGTTACCCATAGTGTTGGGAATTGGATGTTGGTGAATGGTTTTGGTTTCAGGAAGCACATAAGTGTGGCCAGCAGGTGGAAGTACAGCTCAGAGTTCAGTGCTACATGGTTTAACTTACATCCTGACAGCTGACAGTTGGACTTTTTCAGTTTAGTTGCTCTCTAAAGTAGTGACAGAACAGCCTGAATTTGTTCTCATCTTGCTTTGCATCCCTGAGAAACTCTGACTAAACAGAGGAGTTGAGTGGGCTGGTGAGAGCTGAGCATGCAGCAGCACTATTTACATTCCCAGAGAGCTGAAACTTGCCTTTTTGGCAGCAGTTCTGGAGTTGTGTCAGCTGTGATGGGCAATCCAGCTTCAGGTAAATGAGTTGTGCTTCCTGGGATCTTTGGCACCTTTCTGCTCATCTTCACTGAGCTGAAACCCTGACATAACAGCAGTGCTCTGCAGGGTTTAATTAGGAGTGAAACTGGTCTGTTTTGTATAAAAATGGAGTCTCCCAGTGCAATTATACTGTTGCCTTTGATTCCTTATTGATAATGGGAGGAACAGAACAAATAAGCCAAACTGAAAGAGGAATCCAGGTTTAAAACTGTTTGTGTCAGTCCTTTTATAGATTTGAAGGCAACATTTTGAGGGGCCATTGGCTCTCACTTGGTTGAACTGACAAGTCTGCAGGACAGCATGACACAGGTGTGCTCCTACACACCAGATGTTTTTCTACCAGATGTTTTTCTACCTATTGCCTCAAGGATTTTGTGCTCATCTGTAGATTGCAGCAAAAATGGGTGGTAATAACTGTCAGAGATGTTACATATCTCTGGTTTAGACCAAAGAAAACTTGACAACTGAGCACTCCACATTTTTGGAATTGGGTTCAGTGGGATTGATTTCCATGAACTCTCTAAGATGAACCTGTGCAGTTCTGTCAGGACAGTTGAATCACCAGCTGTAGCACTTGTGTTTCAATCCTGCAATCTCGTATCTCCCAAATCAGAACAGGTGTATTTATGCATAGAATCAGCTGAAGGAGTTTTTCTCAGAAAGGAAAGCCTTTGTTTCGTTGCAGGGCCCAGCCCTTGCCCTGTTTGTGCTTGAATGATGATCTGGCCGTGTCTGTTTTCATTTTTGTGCTTACAGTGAAATTGCTGTGCTGCTCTGGGTGAGGTTGAGAATGCAGTCAGACTCGTCTCTGCTAATTCTCAGGAGTCAGTCCCACCTTAAAAATTCTCACAGCAAATCTTAAATTAAAAACAAAAAACCCAAACCCAAAAAACCGCCTCGATCACAGGATACCTGAGGCTTTTTGAGGGAGTAAAAATAAAATTACTGATTGTGTTTGTGAATATGAGAAGTGGAGAGGCAGAGACTGTAGAGTTGCACAGAAGACAAGTAAGCATGGTTTTAGACAGTTTTTTATTCTTTTGGACAACTGCAAATTTATTGCAGCAAAGCTCATGTTACACTGTTATATGACATGGGAGTGGTAGAACGTGGTGCTGTTGCTCTTGAATTCTTCTTCAGTCACTAAGGCTGAGTTTTGCTTTTGAGTAGTTTTTTCTTACTGAATCAGTGAGTCTTGCAATCTCCACCCGATTTCCTTCTCAGCATCTGAATGAAGGCTGAGTTTGCATTTGGGAGCTTTTTTAATTGGGTACACGATATGCCAATAAATTAGGCAGAGATCAGGCTTCAACTTGTTTTTTAAAAGTTGTTTTCAAGTTCTAGTTTTGGAGCAGAAGGCCAAAAGCTGCTTTTCACTTTTTTTTTTTTTTAACAAAACTTATGGCGACAGCAGAAAGGCACTCAGTCACTCCTGCTTGTAAAATATAGGGTTACTGTAAAAAATGCTTCAAACAAGCAAGTTATTGCCACTGTGAGCATTGCTAGAGTGGGAGTGGAGGAAAGATAATCATCTGCATGTTCTTACCACATGGGAAAAATTAAATCAGCATAATAAGAGCTGTCTGCATTGGTAATTTGCCAGTTCAGGACAGCTGAGCTCTTCTGTTGCTGGGCCTTTCCCACAGTGCAGTTCAGCCTCAACTCAGGGAGCAGTGCAGGTGCCATCCAGGAAGGGAAAGGAGTTGCTGGGAAGGAAGGTAACTGGTGCAGGAATGAGGCCATGAGCTGTGTCTGCTTGGCCTTCACTGCTGTTCAGTTCTCAGCACTGATCCCATTCTCCAGGATTTCTGGCAGATTTCCCCCGAGAATATGTTGCAAACAGGCACAGATTGGAGTTCTAACTACTCATGGACCTTAAAGACATAATATGGGAAAAACTTGTCTACTCTCCTTAGTTAATTCATGCATCATTCAAAATTTTCTGATTTCTGATCTGTCTTGACTCTCCTTTGCTCTTAGGCAGAAAATGAGGAGACAAAAGAACGTTTGTTTGAGTCTTTACTCAGTGAGTGCAGAGATGCCATTCAGGCTGTTCGGGAAGAATTGAAACCAGACCAGGTAAGCAGCAAACATCAGTTTCTACTTCCAATGACACCGTGTTTCCTTGGGGCTGATTTAGTGTTAAACTTGCTAGGATTTCTTTAGTAAAGAGCTCCAGAATTTGAATTTACTCTCTTCAGAACTGGAGGGCGGGGGAATAGCAGCAGAGAAGCACTTCCTCTTTTGCGTAGAAGTCTGTTACAGCTTCCATGGCTTACCCAAACCTTGAGTTGTTCTGTGTTTGTCATCCCTTGGCTGCCAGTTTTAAGTAAATCATGCAGTGTTTTGTCTCCATTGCCCACAGAAGCAGCGAGAACACTCTCTGGAAAATGATTCTGGGAAGGTGTCCAACATCCAGTATTTACACAGGTAATAGGCAAACGTTGCTGCCAGTGCTAGTGTGAAGAAGCTGCGTTCTTATGTCAAGATTTTATTTTTGTTTGGTTTTGTTTTATGGGGTTTTTGTTTAAATGTTCTGGGTCTCTGGGATCCCAAAGGATGGCTGTACAGATAAGGATCTAATTCGGGCAGCTTTGTAAACATTTTACTCCAGGCTCTCATGTTGAACTTCCAGATGTTTTTCTACCACCAGCTCAGAACACAAGAGTAATGTCCAGTAGCTCTGACAGTGCTGATAGTGCTGATGGGATTTCTCTTTTTATTTTGGCAGTTACTTGACCTACATCAAGCTGTCCACGGCCATCAAGCGCAACGAGAGCATGGCCAAGTCCCTGCAGAAGGCTCTGCTGCAGCAGCAGCGCTCCGACGAGGACGGCAAGCGCTCGCCGCGGCCGCAGGACCTCATCCGCCTCTACGACATCATCCTGCAGGTACTGCTGAGAAAACACATCCAGCTCCCCAGTCTAACCAGAGAACTTCAGTGCAAAAGGTTATTGTAGAAATACAGCACTGCAAGTGAACTACCGTGAAGTCTGAAGAGCAGCTGAGTACCTTCAAGTGCCTCAAAGATGTTCAACATCTGCATGAGACACAAAAAACCTCTTTTAGTTATGAGCAGAACCTGCTGCTTGAATGAGTGTCCTTTGTTGTGCACTCTAATACAGTTTTAAAATAGTCTTTCTGTCTCTTGTGCAGCACACTTAGAGCTGCTTTAGTTTCTGTTGGCCAGGGGAAGTAGCAGATAAAAATACTTGTTCCTTCATAAGCAGGTTCTCAGTTTCTCCTGTAATTTTGCAGTTAACTGAGGGAGCCTTTTGCTGAAGCAGTTGTGAATGGGAGAGGGAAATGCCTTATGAAAGAATTAGTTCATGTGAAATCTAAGGAGTCTTTGTCCTAATTCCTGTATGTGTCGGGAAGTCTGTCCTGAGGGCAACTTGCACAAGTTTCAATGAGAGTCCTTCACAAGGTTAGAAAACTGATAATTAGAAAACTGGAAACTATTTCCCTGGGAGTGTTCTGTTGACTTGTTAGAAGGGGCAGCTTTCTCCTAGTCCAGCAGATTCCAGAGGAAAGCAATGCCTGCATTTGTTATTCTGACTCTCTTGCACAGAACCTTGTGGAACTGACACAACTTCCTGGCCTAGAAGAGGACAAGAACTTCCAAAAGGAGATTGGATTGAAGACACTCGTGTACAAAGCTTACAGGTGACTGAGAAGCAGCCAGGTTTTCTTTAGCACACGACACCATGAAAGGTTGTAATTCCACAGCTCTGTGTGCTATGCAGGCCTTTGATGCAATTTCCTGTATCCTTTGAGACTGGTTCCTAAAGGGAAACTGCCCACTGCTTCTTAAGGATATCTGCTATTGTCAGTCATTTCAGTTGGCAAAAGATGTGGATAACAAACACATC
The DNA here is from genome assembly GCA_013398615.1 of Brachypodius melanocephalos. Lineage (NCBI taxonomy): Eukaryota > Metazoa > Chordata > Aves > Passeriformes > Pycnonotidae > Brachypodius > Brachypodius melanocephalos. Next base: position 4,177,846 of record VZSR01003022.1, read on the forward strand.
AGGAGTGCTCTCTTGACTGTTGCAGGTGTTTCTTCATTGCCCAGTCCTATGTCCTGGTAAAGAAATGGAGTGAAGCCCTTGTGTTGTACGAGAGGGTTCTGAAATACGCCCGCGAGGTTCAGTCGGGAGCTGGAGCTCACAGGAACAGCTTGAAGGTAGGAACTCAGTCCTGAAGCTGAAGTTTTATGCAGCAGCTCTGTCCCACTATTTATTGTTAGTTAGGTGCCAGGCCATTACAGTTCAAACTCTGATGTTTAAGTAGGGAGAAGGGTAATGTTCGTTAGAGACGAGACTTTCTAGTGACATGGGAATGCTTCACCTGGCTGCGTGCTTGGAGGAGGGACAGACTTGCACCAACTCCAAAACAATTTACCACTTTTTCTCATCTGTGCATTTTCTCTTATACAACTTCTGTAGTGCCTGAAGCACAGTGCTGTAGCTTTTCCCCTTCTGGGAAAGCTTAACAATACTAGGAGTTAATTTCTTAGTTCTTACTCTCTCTGGTTTTTACCTTTGCTCTGACTCTTAGACTGGCATACTTCAGGCTCTCAAATAATTTTCTTTAATGCTGTAGGAGCTGCCTGATGTGCAGGATCTCATCACTCAAGTCAATGCAGAGAAGTATTCCTTGCAAGCAGCAGCTATTTTAGGTGAGTAACACAGCTATACTAGAACTCTGCTCTAATGTATCTTGACTAAAACCCCTGCAGCTGTTTCATTCCTTTTGTTTAATTTCTGAAGTTGTAGATGTTTTTCCATCACCATTCATGCTCTGGAAAAGTACTTTTCTTCTCATTTCTAGCTGTTTCTCACTGTGTGTAGTGCAGGTAGGCAGGCAGTGACTAGACATTGGCATCTTGCTCCCTGCCCAGGGATGTTAAAACCCTTCCCGGGGATGTGTGCCCATTTGGGGAACCTGCACAGAACAGTTTAGTGTTTTATTTTTCTGCTGCAAACACTTAAGCCTTACTCATCCCAGTTTTGCCTGGCTGGGCAAACTACTAAGAAGAGGGAGAACAGTGATGTCCTCTCTGTCAGTATCAGCCTTGTCAACAGAACTTTGGGGCTGGACGAACTTTGTGATTTCTTGGGCTGCTGTTTTTGCTGTGCCTGCTGCTGGAAATCCAGGACAAGGAGTGTGTTGCCTCCTTTATTGCCTTAATGTTGCTTTAAGAGACACCCCTGGGATGTTTTCATCCTCTCCTTCTGGGTGCTTCACTCAAAGTCTGTGCTGCTTTCCAGACCTTCTCATGACAGTGTGAAGGAGAAACTCCACCACCGCAGGGCTGTAGATGAGTGTGTGTGGTGTTTACTGTAGAAATCAAGTTGTTTCTGCTGAAAATACTGTCCTGTGCATCCCAGAGAGCAAGGATCATGGCTAAGCTAGGAGCACAGTTGCTTTCTGAGACAATCTTACTCCACACCAAGGTCAAACCTGTTATTCTTACCTCTTTTGTTCAATTTTGCAGATGCAAATGATCCTCATGAGTCTGAGTCCCCATCTCAGGTCAAGGATGGCAAGGTAAGAGCCAAGAGCTCAGGCAAATTCCAGCTGTGCTCTTAATGACCATCACCTTTATCCTGTTACCTGAGTCTCTCTCACAACACCAGAAATGTCACATTGGTCAGGATTTGGTCGTGACTGGTGTATTTAGGAGATTTTATTAGGCTTGGTACTGAAGGTACCTGACATAGTGGGGTAGGAGCTGGGAGGCTGCCTGCAGCTTCCAGTGTGGCAGCTTTCTTTATTTAGCTTTCTCTGCACATGGGAGGGTTTTCTGGAGATCCTGCAGCTGTGCTTTGACAGGAGGTTAAATGATTTTCAAAGTCCTCAGAGGTCTCACAAGGGAGCTTGAACTTCTCCTGTCTCAGTTGCTGCTCAGTCCTGTTTGATGTTTGACCCTTTTCATGTGACTGGAATTTAATTTGTGTCCCTGCCTCGGTCTCTTGCAGCCACTCTCGGAACGGTTTGAGACTTTCTGCCTGGATCCTTCCCTGGTCAGCAAGCAAGTCAGCCTCGTGCATTTCCCACCAGGATTCCAGCCCATTCCATGCAAACCCTTGTTCTTTGACCTCGCCCTTAACCATGTTGCTTTCCCTCCTCTGGAGGACAAGGTGGAGCAGAAGGCCAAGAGTGGCCTCACAGGATATATAAAGGGCATTTTTGGATTCAAAAGTTAACCAGGACCCACAGAGGAACAGAGGTTTTATTCTGTATTGAAGGAAAAGCTCCAAGAGGTTCTAGGACACAAAGAGCTGCACCTGAAACCAAGAGAGGGAAGTTCTACCATCTTCTCCCCTGTGTCCTGTGATTATGTCTGTGCACACACATTCACTCCCAGTCTATTAAGACAAACTTACTCAGAAACAAACATAAACTATAAATAGCTGAAAATAACCTGGAGCACAGAGAAATTCCTTTCTGTGTGGAGAAGTTTTGTGATCAGTGGCCTGTCCAGGGCTGGTATATATCTACTTACCATGGACCAGGACATAGATACAATTTGATTCCTGCCTCTGCCCCATTATTTGACACTATAATTTGCTTTTTTGATCTAGAAATTGGGATGTAATTGGGAAACAGAGGCAGAAGTAGATGCAGAACTAAACCAGCAAGGTGAGGCGCCCACACAGTGGCTGTGGAACAGTAGCCAGGGCGGCAACCTCTCCTCCCACTTGAACCCAGAAGTCTCTATATTTTTTAAGAATGTAACATTCAGAAATGACAAAATAGAGCCTCTTTCCTTATCAATAAGGATGGCAAACGTCAAATGTTGATGGTTACTCCTGCTGTGGTGGTGAATTTGTGCTCTGGGCCAATAGCACCCTTCTTTATTCATACACACACTTCGTTAAATATCTAAATACAGTATAGAACCTATTCCTGAAAGTATTTTCCTGGGAAAATAGCTTCATGGGTGGCTTTAGAAATAGCTACTTGCTCTTCTTGGGAAGTTGGGTCTCTTGGTGTTCGTTTTGTCTCTGATCTAAACCTTGCCTGAAAACAAGATGATCTTTTCCTGGAGTTCATCTGCTGCTTTGTTTCTTGTCCCTGGTCAGTAGCTACACCTCAAATGAGGGATAAGGAACAGAAGACCAGTAGGTTTGTGAGTGATAATTCATCTCTGTCGTGCCAGACAGCATTTTTTATAAAGCACCCAGGTGCCACGGGGATGGGCACTTCGCAAGTGCAGATAATTTCATAATTGTGATCACTTCAACAGGACAAAAACCCATAGCACATGGGCAGAACTGTTCCTAAATAAAGCATTTGGAACCAGCACTGTGTGGGTTTTCACTCAGCCTGTAGCTGGCAGGTGAAGCAACATGTTCTGGTTGTGTGGACTTCGTGTTTTTTCTCCTTTTTTAGGCATTGGAGTTAAGGCTGGAAACAGAAGGACTGTTTTGAATTACTGGGTTTTTGTTGTAATGGGAATTTTCCTTGCAAGGTGCATGTCAGATGAATGAGGGGAATGAACAATTCCCATTATTTTAATATGAATGTTTGCTTTGTTCCAAGTTGATCTGATTTGTGAGTTCTCAAAGTACAGGACTGTGTGCTCAGAAAGAGGTGGGAGGAGGAGGAACTTCTTGTTTAATGTTTGCAACATGGAAACAATATGGGAATTTCTGCTGTTGTAGCCAAATCCCTTTGCCTCTGGATTCCAGGGGCATTTTACAGAAGAAAGGGAAGTGTACAGGTGAAAGAAATGTGGAAGACTTTATTCATCAGATGGCAGTTTCTAGAAAACTTGGTCTTGACTGGCAGGTTTCTCCTCCCCATAAAGCCCATTTCATTTTAGGCAAGGAAAGGCCCACAATGACCAGGTTCACCTGGTCCCTGTGTCCACTGAGCTGCTCTTCTCAGTTTTTGGATCAAATCACAGAAGTGTTCTCCTTTGGTTTGCACCAAACTCTGCTTTCCTTCCACCAATCTCTGTAGTCCCTGGATTGGTTCCAGGGAAACTCCTACTGAGGCCACTTTCCAGTTAAAGTTACAAAAACCTAAGAGCAATTGGCCTCTTTCTGCCAAACTCCTTTTGACAGATAACTGGTGAGTTGAACGCAGATAAGAAATTTGAAAACAATAAAGTTTTATTCGTGACCTCTGAGGCGTGTAGTTTGTATTAGGAGCACTGAGCACTCTTTGCCTCCCAAGCACTCATAGGATCGAGGTCACACCATCACCTGGGGTTACTGAACCCCTGGGGAATGGCCACTTAGCTCTGCAGGAGGATCTTCTGCCCCAAGGCTCAGATAACACCACTCTGAAGTGATTTGGCTTGTTTGTTTTGCTGTAATGTTAGTGGAAAGTGAATGGAGTGGGGTTTGTGAGCAGTGGTGTGGCTTAAATCGTGGAAGGTGCTGATGAGGCTCAGGGAAAAAAACCTAAAAATGTAAAGAAGAGAAAGAAATTGTTACTGAAGACACCTGTACGATGCAGACCAGACTTAAGAAACTGAGGCTTTTAGCCCTGTGTGGAGCCTGGGCTGGCACAGGTGAGGATCACAGAGCTGTAGGGGGACAGGGCGGGCAGGTGAAGTGTCTGATGTGCAGAACAAACCAATTCCCCATGGTCTGCTCAGGTGTTGGGCCTGAACAGCCGGAGCAAGGTTCAGAGCACGTTGTGGGGCTTGGAAACTTCCTTAGTGCACTGCTCTTTCATTGCTGTTCTTTGAAGTGCTTGCACTCTTTCCATGAATTAATTGGCAAGGAGGCCACGTGATTGCACTCAAAACAGGAAACTCCAGCAGAATGGTCAAGAGGATTGCTTTCAATCAACTTTTCCTATGGGGTATCTTTGGGATTAGCACTGGAATTTTAATTACAGGCTGATCTAACCGTGCCTGGTACCATTGCATCTATTAAAATAGGAATGAGATGTTCATCATGGCCCTCGCTCCACCACCAGTGACAGACCTGTGTCTGAGCAATGTTTATTTCTTGTTGTGCACTCTGGGGGCTTCGGGGACAGTGGATGTGTCTCGAAGGACTCATGGGAGACACAAATGAGGAGCATGAGGCAAACTGGGCAGTGAAAGAACTAAAAGGTGGCACCTGGGATTGTAACAATGTGGTCTGGGTGCTCCTAAATTAGTGTTTGAAAAAAAGAGTTGGAAGTATTATAGAAAAGGGATTGTGTTGCTATGAAATTGTTGCCCAATCCAAGCTGCTCCAGCTGTGGCACATCCCAGGTGGGCACTGTCAGGAATTCCCTGGGGCCTTTGTGGCTGTGTCTCTGGAGCAGCAGCTTGTAGGTTTGGCTGGCGAGTGCTGAATTGAGGAGTGGGAAGTCCCTGTCCAGCTTCAGTGGGAGCAGAATTCATCCTTGGGAGAAGATGCATCTGCTGAGGGGTTTCTGTGCTCCCTCACAGCTCTTGTGAACTGCCCTGTCAGCACAGGTACCCTGTGGGCTGCGGCCGGGGTGTAATTGAGGTGTTTGCTCACTTGAGGAGTGAGTTGATTTGATGCTGGCTCTCTGTGGCTGCTCCCCTTCCTTCAGGATGGGATTGCTGTTTCCAAACAAGCACAGCTGCAGGTCGGTTTTTCCTGGCAAAGAAAAGCCCTTTGTGACCCGGCTGGGAGCGAGGGATGCGTGGTGGGATCCCGGCAGAAGGAGCTGGGAGCAGCCGCTGTGCTCGGGCTGTCCTGGGGCTGCGGCAGGAGCAGCACCGGCTCTCCGGCTGCTCTGCCCTCTCCTCCCTCCCTGCTCGGGGCTGAGGAAGTGCTGGGGCTGCAGCTGCTCGTCCAGCCCCGCTGAGAACCGGGGATTCTGCCCGAGTCCAGGACCTGCCCCTTCAGCCCCGACACCGGCAGGGTTCGGTGTGACTTCACCGGGAGCTGACCCCGCAGGGCTCCGGGGGACGCACCCACAGCCAGGCCCGTGTTGGGCTCCGGCGTCTGGGGCTCACCCAAACCACGCCGAGGGTGAGCAGGTTTGAGAAATGCAGCCCCTCCCTGCCCCTCTCCCTTTGGGTGAGGTTTCCTGGGCCTGACTTCGCTGCTTTTGTGCCTGAGCAGGGGCTCGGTCCTGCAAAGGCACGGCGTGACAGCAGCTGTCACTTGGCTCTTGGGGAAGCTGATCACGATGGGATTTGGGTGGGGACAAAGCAGGGAGGTCCTTGCAGGGAGCATCCACCCCCGGAGTGATCTCACCCTCTGTGTTTGCTTTGGGGATTTATTTTGTGTCCGAGAGCGCCCTGCTCAGCGCTGGTGCTGGGGTCCAGCGTTAGAGCTGAGCCCAAGTGCAAACTCCATGTGGGAGGGAGGAGGCTGTGTCCATCCCCAGCCCTTCCCGGGGCTGCTGCGAGGGACCTGTGGTGAAAACCTTCCCACCTCTGTCCTAAAAAGCAGTAATGGCTCAGAGAGGGAGGTTTAAAACCACTTTCAAAGGGTGTCCTGTACAGGTCTTGTGCCACAGGCGGCCCTGGGCACGGCTTTAATCATCCCCAGTGCCATCCACGCAAATCCAGACCCAGATCTGAGCATGCACTTGGCATTTCCAGGCACTGCCACACTGGGATTTTTGTCAAACTCCTCCACTGCTGAGCACCCCAGGTGCTGTGGTTATTAAAGACAAAATTCTTGCTCTGGAAATGCTCTTGCCCCTGCCTCTCTGGGCTGCAGGACGTTGCTGGCCGAGCACAGCACAGACACGGCGCTTTGCCCCGGGCTCGCACGCTGTGCATGAGGATTAGTGACTCCCATCCCTGCCCGTGGTCAGTCTAGGGAGCCATGCCGGGGCTGTGGTGCCCGAATGACTAAAGAGCAGCATCAAAGCCTCCGAATTACCTTCAGTGCTTGCCTTTTTCCACAGAAGCAGGGGAACGTCTAATTTTCTCAGAGCATCAAATTAAGTCAGGGAAGGTGAGGCCTGGCCTTGCAGAATTAGCTGTGGCAGACACATTCATCCTGCTCTGGTCCCTGCCTGTGACACAGAAGCACTTGCTGCTGAGTCAGTCAACAGCAGCTCACAATTGGAGCTTTGCAGGACGTTTACGTGTGATTGAAAAGCATCTGGGGCTCTGGGCTAGAACCTACAGTTTGGAGTATGAGCCCCCTTGGCTCAAATGTTCTTGGCTGCTGCACCCTGTGTCCTCACAGATTGGTTGGAAGGTGTTTTGCAGGGGCTGTCACCGTTCTGTCCCCTGCCTTAGTTACCCTGGAAGGGTTTGTCTCCTCTCCCTGATAGCCTCGTGGTGCAAGCAGAGCCCTTCCATGAGCTTGGTTTGTTTTGGAGGGTGTCTGAAAGCATGATCCTTCCTAGCTGGTGTGAGCTCCCTCCTTCCTAAGGGCCTCCAGGTCTTGCTGGATGGGGTGCTCCTGCCTGGGCCCCTCTTCTCTGGATTCCTGCTGCTTCAGTCAGCTCTTTGTGTCGAGGTTGTTCTCCCAAGCAGGAACACCTCTGAGCTGTTCCAGCACGTGTTTCAGCTGGCCAGGTCCTGCAAGACACCATCCTGCAGATATTCTGCACATTGCAGGGCCTTTGCCTTGCACCTGAGTGTGGAGAGCAGACCTGCCCTCGTGTTTAACTTTCCATCATCCCAACACGGGCTGGTTGCCTGATGCTTTGTCCCAGCATTTGCAGGGGATTGTCCCTTCTCCAGGGCACTCCTGTTTGGGCAAAGCAGCTCTGAAAGAAACACTCCAAAAGCTCTGCTCTCCCACCCTGATTCCACGGGTTCCTTCTCCAGCTGTGCCATGCGTAATTAGCCTCTCCGGGCAGGTGTGTAATTAGCTCATTGCCTCGTTAATGATCTAGGACACATCTTGTTCAGATCCAATCGCTCTGTTTGGGAGCAGCTCCCTTCAGCCGTGTCACCAGATCATAAAGCCGAATGTGCAGGCTGCATCCTGTAAGTTATGAGCGAGTTTTCCAGACAAAGTGTCCTGAGAATCTGCCATTAGTGGATTTATTTAGTGCTATTACAGCCTTGCTAATCCTCTGGGGAGAGGGAAATTAGGCTAACGCGTTAACTGCTGCAGGGAATCGCCCTGATGGCCGGCTCGTTAGCTCTGGGGCTTGAACTCAGGAGGAGCTGCGGGATGCTGGAATGAGCCCGGAGAGGCCGTGGGGTGGGAAGCAGACAGGTCCTTTTGATGTCTAAAGGGGATGAGTAGTCCACAACAGCCCTGGGACTGGGCTGTCAAGGAGATGGCGTGGTGGGAACCTCTCTGTATTTAGAGAGATCCAAAGGAGCAGGACAAGGGCTGCCCATTTGTCCTGTGCTGGATTGGGCCACCTCTGGTTTTTGGGGAACAACCCCTTGGAGCTGAGCTGGCTCTGCATCCAGAGCCCCCTGACCTCTGCAGACCCTGGCTGAGCCTGCCCCAACCTGGGGAGCTTTTTAATGGGTCTTAATTCCACCTGCAGGGAAGAGTCCTGGGGCCTTTGCACTTCCCCTCTCCTTATCAGCTTGCAAAGATAAGGCAAAGCAAAACGAGGTTTGAGGACCCAGTAATTTTAGACTCCAGAAAATCGAGTGTCCTATTATCCCAGTGGTGAGGCAGTTTTTCCAACTAGGCTGTTCTGAGGCTCTGGAGATTCCCTTTTGCTTGTGCTCCAGAAGGCTGGCACTGCTCCACAAGGGGGGAAAGGGCTGGAATGGGAATTGTATGAAAAGGTGCCATCCTTGGTGTCTGCAAGGCAAGCAGAGGCTGATGAGTGTGTGGGACAAGGCTCTGATTCCTCCCAAGGTGGTGGTGTCTGGGGGCCCTGATTTCATGCTCCAATGCTCTCTATGGCTTTGGAGACACTCAGAAGGGTTTCCCTGTGGCTGAGGTCAGCTCAAGAGTTACAGGCTCAGCCTCCAGCTGCAAAGACCAGGTATCCTTTGTAAGTTTTGGCCTGGGCTGTCTGTGCCTGCTGGTCCTGTTGCCAAACAAGCAGTGTCTCCAGAGAGCAGAGCACCCCTCATGGATGTGCTGGGGATGTGGTGGTGGGTGCTGCTGGTGAGACAGGCCCTTGGTTTTATTAGGTCATCACGAGCAGGGGCCTTACAGGGTGAGGAGATGCACAAACTGCTTTTCCACAGGTATTTTATAAACAGCTCCAGGCTGTTTCCAGGTGCCAAACAATTGGAGACCAAACCCAAACCACCCTCTGCAACCAGTGCTCACTGGTTGTTCCTGTGTTTCTCCTCCTACTTCCCAATGGTTAAATTTGTTGTAAAGGTCCTTCCTTTGCTCTGCTGTGGCATCCACTTCTCTACAGAGTAATTTAGGACTTTAAAAGTGGAATTTCCCCTGCAGTGTCTGGCCAGAAGCAGCTCTGGGTGGTGTGATGACACGGGAGGTTTGTACAGTGCTTTGATTTTGTTGCATCACATCCCAAGGGGATAAGTTCAAGAATGAAGAAGTTCAAAAGCAAGGAGGTGAAATGGAAAGAAAACTGATCCAGAGGAATGGTGTGCAGAGGGTGTTCAGGAGGGGAGAGGCACAGGGGAGGCCAGTTCCTTGTCATCCAAGAAGGCAAATGGTAGCAGGTAACAGTAAATCATTTATGGGCCATGTTCACCTGCCATCCCTCTGTAAAAACCCAACAGAGAGGCCAAGCTGATAACAATGGCATGCCATCCTCCAGCCTCTGCCAATCTTTTGTGAAAGGTCAGCCTGGTTTCTGAAATCTTCCTGCCCTGAAATGTTCTGTGCTCAGCAATGTCCTCTAGCTGTGCCTGCTACCTGTCCCTGCAGGCAGCTACTCAGCTGTGTGAGGAGCAAGAGGCAGCTGCTGGTTGTGTGACTGCCCTGTCAAACCAGCACCTGCATCCTGGCACATCTCCTAGCCATGGGAATGAATCCTGCTCTGGAAAACGAATGGAGAGATTGTGGTGTGACTTCCCATACCATCTCCTGCTGTGTCTGGAGCCCTGCAGGAGCAGCCAGCCACAGGTCTGTTCCCTCAGGAGATGCATCACAGCCCCCAAACAGAGCTGGAGCCCAGCTGGGAACGTGCCTGGGCAAGGCACAACCTACTCTGGGATTGGCTTTGTCCCTGGATTAGCATTTCCAGGCTGGAACAACCGGGATGAAAAGAAGGCTGCCCACCCCTGAGCCATCTCGTGTGGGGACAGCAGCTCTGCCAGCTGAAGGGGAAGGGGCTTAGTCCCTGTTGCAGCATGGATTGATCCCACTGGAGATGGAGCTGGGATGGGGCTGCCTGGCTGGAGGGGTCTGGAGATGGGGGACCCTGGGCAGTGTTTTTGGGGTGATCTCCCAGAGCTGTGCTCAGGTTTCCCCTGCACAGGGGCAGGGAGGTCCTGCCCAGGTCCCAGTGCCAGGTGCAGCTGTGTGGGTGGCTGTGGTGGAGAACTGGTTGAACTGGTCTCCTTGCCTGTTGCTTCTTGCAGGGTCTGGGTTAACCACGGTGCTCTGCCCTGGCACAGCTCGGGCCAGTCTGGGCAAAACCCACAGAGGATCTGGAACTGACCTGGGCCGAATCCAGCAGAGCCTGTCACAAGTGTGAGGATCTGCCATAACCCCCTGAGGATCCTTGCAGTGACTTCCCCTTCCCCTGAGCAGATCTTGGTGTCCATCACAGAGCTGGGAGGCCGAGCTGGCAGCAGCAGAACATTCCTTGTGTGCCACTGGTGCTGGGCAGCAGCAGAAACTTCTGGGCTGGGTGCTGTGCTGGAGCTGCTGGGCTGGCAAGACCCATCACCCCAGAGGCATCCTCTGGCTTCCCCAGCCTTTTCTCCTTAGGCTGGGATGGGGCTTTGCTGAGGGCTGGGCAAGCCCTGCTGCTCTGAGGATGAGCAGGCAGCCAGGAGCTGCCCCTTGCATGGACTCTGCCTGTCCTCCCCTGTCTGGCTGAGGCAGAGGCAGCTCCAGGCAGGCTGGGTGCTCAGCATCATTCCTGGACTAGGGCTGAGCACCGGGCAGGACCTTCCCAGCTCGTGGTCTGTGAGCAGCCAGGTGCCCTGCCAAGGACGCTGCTCTCCTCCCAGAGATTATCCCCGTGTTTGTCTGTCTGTCTGTCTGTCTGTGTGGCACAGAGGCTGCTGCTGCCTGCCAGGGCGTGTGTCTGTGTGTGCACAGGCTGACAGCAAGGACTGCTGCCTTTGGAAGGCTCAGTCTTTCCGAGGGATCTTGGCCAGGGGAAGGATCACAGCTGTGTCATTGCACAGAGGAGAGGAAGGTGCTGTCTTGGAGCTGTGCAGGTTCCAGGCTGCTCCAGGGTGATGGATGGCTTGGGAAGCAGCCTGTCCAGAGGGCTCTGTTGGTATGTGCTTAGTTTACTCTTGATTCTAATTCTTAGAACTTCCTCCACGTGCCAGGGGCTGTTTTCCAGGGGATTACAGGCATTTGATCTTGTCCAATTTAGTTTCCTTTGAATCTACAAGAATCTAATCCCCTCCTGGCCCATGCAAACAGCAGCCCCCCCTCCAAGAAGAGCTTCTTCCATGCTCCTGTTCTGTCTGGGTACAGAATCAGGTCTGTGTGGAATGAAATGCTCTCAACTCTCATCTCTGGCAAGGCTTTGGGTCACTTAAAGCCTCTGAATGCCCATGACAGGGGCTGGCTCGGGTCTGGGGGTTCTCCTGGTGCTTCCAGCAGCTCTGGCCAGAGAGCAGCACTGCTGCCATTGGTCAGTGGATGTCCATGGCAAAGAGGTGATCGCTCAGCAACCACTTTCCATCCTGTCTCTTTCCCTCTCTCCTGAGACAAGTGTGATTTAAAATTAAAGAGGACAAAGAGATCGCCCAGGAAGGGACAATAGACCCTGGGCCCTTTCCTCTTGTTCTTGGAGCACACAAAGAGGTGAAGAACAGCCACAGATGTGTGTTGGCATCACTGGAGTCTCACTGGTGCTTATGTGGGGACTGTGACCCCCATCTTCTGGTGTCCCCTTCTTCCTCCATCCTCTGCCCTCCCTCCCTGGTCCTGTGCTGGGTAAGATCCCCTGTTGCTGAGGGGTCTGTGCTGGATCACCCTGAAACACAGGGTTCCTGGTTTGTGGGGGAATCTGTACTTGGCTTTGTCTGAAAGCAGCAGGGATCCAGCCCTGGCTGTGGCTGGGGAGAGCTGTGGGGCAGCCCCACTGGGCAGCTCAGCCTGGATGGGCAACCCCAGGAGCCACAGAGATGCCAGGGTGTTGCTGAGCTCACTGGGAACCACTTGGGACTCTGCAAGAGAGGGGAAAGAGCTGCCCAGAGGCAAAGCCTGGTCCAAGCTCTTGTGTGGACAGGGTGCCTGGGCAGAGCCTCAGACCCAGATCTTTGGTCTGGATTTTTTCCAGAGCCCGAATCCCGGTAGCTGAGGCTTCTGGGATGCTGAGCTGGAGCTGCTGACTTTCCCTCTGCCGTGAGCCCTCAGTGTTTTCCTGGGAGCCAGGGCCACCTTGTGCTGAGCCTGGGCCAAAAGTCTGCTGGACTGCAAAATAACATCATGCTCTGAGAATTGCTGATACCCAAACTGCTGCTGCCACCTTGGAAAACACTTGCTTGGCTTTGTCCATGGGGATTCTGCTTTTCTGTAGAGTTTTAAACAGATGCTGCAAGAAGATGCTTTAAAATGTGCTTCATTGTCTGCAGTGCACTCCCTCCAAGTCATGTTCCCAGGCTTTTCCTCCCTGCAAGGTGCTCTCTGTCCCTCTGCTGGGAAGCTGCTGCTCGGCTGTGGCTGTGTGAGCTCAAACACTCTCTGAGCCAGGGCGAGGTCTCCCGTTCTCCCTCTGGGGCTCTGCTCTTTCCACCCTAAACTGGTTTTTCGAGTCATTTTTTTTTTTTTCAGATGTGCCTCCATCTCTGCTGCTCACCTGCGCTCGGGGAGGAGCCTCTGGGGAGCTGCTCTTTACTGCGCCGCCGACCGTCCCTCCCTGAGTCCTGTCCTTCCATCCCGACAGAGCGGAGCAGGGAGCAGGGAGCCCACCACGACCGTGCAGAGCCCGGGACACCAGCTGGGACCTGGCCAACATGTTCAAGGGGGTGAGCAAAAGCTCCCCGAGCAGAAATTCCCCCAGCAGAGGTTCCCCTGTCAAACCCAGCAAGTAAGTGTGACCCCTCTCCTCTGTCTGTGCTGTGACCCCGGAGGAGGACGAGGGATGGGTGATCCATGTCCTTTGAGCCATCCTAAGTGCCATCCCTCTGTGGAGCAGCAGAAGGTTGGGGTTTGCTGGCAGGTGATACCAAAATGTGCTGCCTGGCTGCTGTTCTTGTCTTTAGTGGGCTTTGTGCTCTTTCCCAGCTGTGTCCTGCAGCCCCTGGGATGTGCAGTGCCTGGGATGTGCTCAGAGCTGTGGTCATTGAGCAGGGAGGTGCAAAAAGCCCCTTTTGGGCAGGTAGGAGCAGGATAAAAGCAGCCTCTGTGCTTGGGTGGAGCAGGGTCTGCTCGATGGTGAAGCAGATCCCAGGCTGGGTCTGGGATGCTGGGATTCCCTGGCTGTGTGAGGCTGCTGTGATGCTGCCCTGGGGTCCCTGGGGAAGGGGGCTCACCGTGCTGCTGCTCAGGTGGTGCAGATGGCTGAGGATGGGTTTGCTGGTGGCTGCTCTAACCCAGGCCGGGTCTCTCAGGTCGAGTTGCTGAGTTTGCCTCTTTCCGACCTGCTTGGAATAACCTGAACTGGTGGAAGGAGTCCCTGCCCATGGCAGGGGCTTGGAGCTGGATGTCTGTGAGGTCCCTTCCAGCTCAAACCATTCTGTGATCCTATGAAGAGATTCCCTCAGTTCTGAGGGAATGAGATGTGTGATGCTTCCCTGGGATCAGGGAGTCCTCTGCGAGGGAATGCTCCTGCAGGGAGATCCCATCCCTGCCTCCAGCTGCTCTTGTTGACTCAGGATTATTTTCCACCTTCCTCAGCAGTTTTGAATATTGGCTGATTCCATGGGAATTCTCTGCCCTGCCATGGCTGGAAGCTGAGGAAGGTGCCAGGGGGGTTGTGCTGAGGAGAAGGGGACGTGCAGGGTGAAGGGGGTCTGGCCACCTCTCCTGGCACCACCAGCAGCAGTCCAGGACAGTGCTTTTGTGTGTGTGTGTGTTTGTGTGTGGACATCTGGGTGGTCACAACACAGTGCTGGCCCCCAAATGTGCTGTTTTGGGGGCCAAACCCCAGGTCAGCCAACAGCCACAGAGGAGGGGGTGGCTGGGCAGGGCCTGGGGACAAAGTGACCCCACAAAGGTTGGGGCTGCCTGGGGGGATGTTGGGAGCTGGACCCTTGCCATGGGAAGCTTCAGAGGAGCTGAGCACTCACAAATTCATCTCAAAGGCAGGTCTGGGGGCTCTCTGAACTTCAAGCTTTGCCTTGGGCCTGGCTGCAAGGAGGCACCTCCCCAGCAGCCTGGGGGCTGTGTCAGGCTCTGGTTTATTCAGCCTTACTAATGCAATCTCTCCACTTTCCCAGCCAGCTTCCAAAGCAGGCTGGGGATTTCTCAGGACCCTGCAGAGGTTTTGGGCAGGCTCTCCCCCAGCACGAACCTCTCAGAATAACTGGAGCTGCATCCCAGCAAGACTTCACAGCTCTTCCCCACGCAGGATGGAGGCTGGAGCCAGGAGCACAGCAATTACTGAGCTAGTTGTGCTTGTTTCAGGAGGCACCAACCATCAGACAGAGCCTAATCTGCTTGGCCATGGCCTGGGGCTTGGTCAGTGCTCAGTGTAGCTGAGAAAATGAAGGTGGATGAGTTGTTTCAGTGCCCAAAGTAACTGAGAAAATGAAAGTGGATGAGTTGTCTTGGGAGCAGTCACCAGCACACGCTCTGCAGATGGCCCCGAGAAAATGTTGGTGGCCCACAGCTGCTCTTGGTGGCCCCAAGGCCAGAGCCTCAGCAGCTGAGTTTCCCTTTCTCTGGGGTTCATAATTAGCAGCTGGACCCTCATAGAGGGCTCTTGGTCCATGGGGCTCTGGGGTTGATCCTCTGGGCTGTCAGGGCCCTTTGCTGTCTCCACTTGGTGGGTGCACCCCAGGGAGGCACCAGCAAGCACAGCTTTGTCCCTGAGGAGCATCCTGGATGTGCCCTGCTCTAGGGGCAGGCACTGCGAGGCCGAAAGGGAAAACTCTTGAGAAGGTGGAATTGAATTGCATCTGGCTGGACTGGCTGTGCCTGGGTGTGATTTTAACAAAGGCTGTGGGTGGTTTGGGAGGTGGATGGCAAGTCATCTCCTGGGATTTAAGCGTCTCCTGGGATTGCTGCTTTTTCCACCACCTCCCTCTGCTTCTCCCCAGTGAGTGTGGAGCAGTGTGGACCCTGGGGATAAGGCAGGGGCTCAGGGACTAACCCAGCCCTGGCAGGGGATCAGTGGGGGTCTGATGGGCTCTGCTGGCAAATCAAAATTTGCCAGGACTTATGTGTGTGCTGAGGAGAACAGACCCAGCTTTGGGCCCATGGCCATAAAGCAAAGTCCCTGTGAGGAAGGGACAAGAGGGGTCAGGGACAGCAGTGGGTGGTGCTGTGGTCCTGCCCAAAGTGCCCTGGCAGGGGTGACCAGGAGTGGGGCACAGTCCAGTCCTGCTGCTGCTGAGAGACACCGTCCCTTGTGTGCAGCTGGACTGTCCAGGAGGCAGAAAGTGGAGCGAGAAATGAACCAATTAATAATGATAATAACAGTGCTGTGCCTCTCCTAGGCATGAGATAGCCCTAGGGAGGAGGCTGCCCTGGCTGCTGAGGAGGAGGAGCAGGAGGAGCTTTGCCCAGCCTTGCCCTCAGCCATCCCGGGACTGTGGCTGTACCATGGTCTGTGTGTGGAGCTGGACCCGAATTTCAGGAGGCTGAGGGGTGTCCAACATGAGCTTGTGGCTGCCCAAATCCCACTTGATGCCAGGCTGCCTCTCTGCAGCCCAGATGCCATCATGTTCACCCTGGAATGCAGGGCCCAGCTCTGGTTAAGGCTCAGCAGGAACAGGGCAGGGATGGGTGGGGGGACACCCCAAGGAGGGAGAGTGATGCCTCCCTGTCACCAGGGGCTGTGTGGGTGTGTGTTTGCACAGACTCCTCTGAGCACATCCCTGCTGCTCCTAAGATGATGTTCTCCAGGAACCATCCCCTCTTTTCTGAAAACCAGGCTGATTGCAGCAGCATCCTGTTCTCCAGCCTCAGGTGCCCTGTGCAGCACAGGCTGGGGTGGGCTGAGTCCCTGTGACCAGGAGGTTGGTGACATCTTTTCAGTTCATACTTCTGTTGTGGCTCAGCCCAAACAAAGCAGATTCCTGTGCCCAACCTTAGGAACTAAGGGATGGAGTGTCCCAGAGTTTCCTTCAACCAGAAAGGGAGTGCCGGCAGGAATAAACAGCATTTGGTTGGTGATCTACCATCCCTGGGAAGGATGGATCCTCACTTCTCCCCTCTTGGAGCAGCACAGAGTTATCCACAGCCGCATGACAAACTGGGATGGGCTCAAACAGGACACCCCATCCAGGTTCTTTAGGCAGGAGCGGAATTCAGCCAGACCTCCCGGGGGACGCTGCTGTTCCCGTCCCCCGGGAGAGGCTCCGTCCCCCGGGACAGTGACCGGCCCCGCCCGTGACTCACACTCCCTGCGCTGAGAGCCCGGGCAGGAAATTTGGGTGGTGCTCAAGTATTTGCTCATGGGACACCACCTCATTCCAGGCGTGTCAGGGATGAGTGGGAGATTGTGTAACCTCCTGGGGAGGGGGGAACTCTGAGAGCTTCCAGCCTGCTGCGGGCTCAGGCTCACAGGGACCGAGTCCCGTGCTGCTCCCGTCCACCCTGCTGTGCTGCAGTTTACACCAGGAAAGGGCACGGATGGAGTAGGAGGGATGATTAACGGGATATAAAACACAGGTTGTAGCAGGGAATGATGCTTCGATGGTGATGGATGTGCTGCTTGGCTCTTGGGCTCCACAATCCCTGGAATTAGACCCTGTAGCAGCACAGTTCCCCTTTCACCTTGCTGATGTGTATTCCAGGCTGGAAAGCTGAAGCGTGGCTGGGAGATGCCGCCAGCCCCAAAACTCGGGGCAGCTGAGAGCTGCCTGGAGCAGGCCCACGCTTGGGAAATTAAAAACAAGGGAGGAGCTGGGGAAAGGGGACAGGAGAGTGCTGTGAGCAGGATTGCTGGGGCTGTGCCTCCTCTGGAGCCACACGGGCTGTGCTCAGTGTGAGCTGAGCTCACTTCAAACGGGAGCTGTGGCATCCGTTTTCTTGGCTTGGGGTGACTGTAGCACTCCCTGGCACGTTACAGTCACTTGGGGCTGTAATAAATGAACATCCCAGCATCTGTTCCAGCCTTTGGAATGAACTGTGGAACAGCTGGAGCCGCGAGTAGGGGCTGGAGCAATGACAGAGCCATTAAGAGAATCATTTCCCCCTGTCCTGTGTGGATTCAGGGGCTGGGAAGGAAAGCACGTGGCTAAAGGTCAGACGTGGTGGCTCTGCTGCAGGACATCACCTTTCTCCCACCTTCTCCTTCCACCAAAGAGACACCAACCTGCCCTGCAGAAGTGTCCCCCTGCTCCAGCCGACCCCCAGTGATGTCCCATTGTTGCTGCTCAAACTCTTTCCTCCTGGTCTCAGATCCCAGCACCGGCACATAACGCGCTCAGCCTCTGCTGAACTTTGTCCCACCAGCAGCATTCCGAGGGCTCCATCCCTGCGTGATGCTATCACTCCACACCCTCCTGCCCCTGCCCACATCCTGGCAGTGCTGTGCTCTCCCTGCCTGCAGGGTAGGGCTGGCAGTGTCCTCAAGGGCAGATGCTGTTGGAAACAACAGGACACAGGACAAAGCTGGCACCCAGGTTTGCACTTCCTTGTCTGCAGGGAGTGTTGGGAACCATCCCATGCTTGGCTGCAGGCTTTGGATCCAGCTGCTCCAGCAGGGGTGCTCATTCCCAAGGGTGGTGGTGGGATAAGGACTCTGATGGCACTGTTGGTTGTGTGGTGGCACTGAGGTGACAGTAATGGGGATAGTCAGGAACCTTCAGTGAAGCCTCATAGGGGTGAGGAGGGCTGGTAGGTGTGCCATGGCCTTGGGAAATTGGAGTCTTGGAATCACAGGATATCCTGAGCTAGAAGGGACCCATTAGGATCGTTGAATGCAACTCCTGGCCCTGTCCAGGACACTCCAAGAATCCCACCATATGCCAAGAGCATTGTCCAAATATTCCCTGAGCTCAGACAGGCTCAGTGCTGTGACCACCTCCCTGAGGAGCCTGTTCAGTGCCTCAGCACCCTCTGGGTACAAAACCTTTTCCTGATAGCCAATCTAAACCTGCCCTGACTCAGCTTCATGCTGTTCCCCAAGCTCTGAAAACACCACAACAGCCTACAGCGCCCAGAGGGGCTTGTGGTCTGCACAGCAAGTCCTTGTCCCCTGCAGTCCTTGTCCCCTGCAGCCACCCTGGGGGTGGCACTGGGCTCTCCAGTGTCTCACTGGGCCCAGCTGTGGAGAGCTTCACATGGAACAGGATGGCAGCTCTGGGTTGGGCTGAAAGGCCACCCGTGCCAGCAGCCAAGGGCAGGCACCCAGGGATGCACCTCCAAACAGGGTGAGCATGTTGTGCTGCCTCTGCAGGGTGCTCCCCTGGCCTCCAGCTGTCTGTGGCTTTGGGTCTTCCCACCCCAGATGTGGTGTTGGTGCTTTTGGGAACTCTACAGCGGTTTTTTACCCTTTTTTTTCCCGTACTGTTTTCTCCATTCTGATGATTCTTCAAATTCACACCAAGTTTTGAGCCTCTGGAGCAAGGAGTTGTGCAGAAGGGCTGGGTGATGTGCAGAACCCACCACCCCCCACTCTGAACACACCAGCTCTGGCCCTGCCAGGCACTGACCCCTTCTATGTGTCCATACCCTTGGCCACAGCTCAGACTCTTTCTTGAGAGCCCCAGCAGGCCTGAGGGAGAGAATTGAAGAACCAGACCTGGGGCAGGTCCTGGGCAGTGTTGGAGGGGCTGAGCTTTGCTCTACCCACCCATCTGCATCGCTGTTCCCTCTCTCAGGTCCTCCACAAACGAGCTGGCCGTGCTCATCTCCCGCATGCAGACAAATGCTGACCAGGTGGAGAAGGACATCCTGGAGACCCAGTCCAGACTCAAGCAGGTCAGCTGTGGCAGGGGATGCCAGGAGGTGAAAGGCTTTGCCTAGAAATGCAGTGTCTAGGACAACAGGTCAGGTGTCTGCCCTGTGCATGCTGCTGCAGGTTTGGGGGCTGACTCGAGGCTGGGGAGGAACAGACACCCCACAGAGCCTCCCAAGCCCTGGGGCTGCATCCCAAGGCCTCCCAGATTCTTTCTGCTCAATGCCTCAGGCTTTGCACAGCCAGGGCTGTCTCACCTGTGGTGGCACAGCCCTCCCAGCAGCCCCAGAGGCTGCCAGCCTGACCCACAAAGGCTCTGGGAAGGAGGGAGCTGGAGCAGGAGGCTGGGCACCAGCGCTCCTCTGTGGTTGTTGTGTGGAGGATCCAGAGCCTCTGTGTTGGCCAAGGGAAGTGTTGTGATGTCTGTGTGGTCCAACCAGGCTTTTCCCTCTGTCTTCCTGGCCTCCAGGATTCCAGCAATCACCAGAAGAACAAGGCTTTTGAATTCCAGACAGAGAATGCCAGGAACCTGAAGGAAGCTGAGACCTTGCTGAAGGATCTCTTCCTGGATGTGGACCGTGCCAAGAGGCTGAAACACCCACAGGCTCTTGAGATAGAGAAAGAGTGAGTACAGTGAAGGGACTGGAGGGCACTGAGCAATTGGGAACCTCCTCAGGACGTAGAATGAACTCCAGTCCTTGCCATGAGCGGTAGTTTCACTCGTCTTCCCACAGAGTTTAGCCTTAAAATAATCTTTTCTGCCAATTTATTATAAAGATACTGGTATGCAGCATGGATGCCAGAGCAATTGCCCAAGAGGCCCCAGTCTTTTGGGAGCCCTTATAAAAGATACTAGAAAAATGTAGAGCAAAACTGAGGCCCCACTCTCAGGGCGAATCCCCTTTTCCTCTGCCTTCCCTAAAATATGTACCTTTAATTTGCAGCAAGCACAGAGCCAGAGGTGGGTGTGGAGTGGGAAAAGAGCTTCAGTTGGCTTCTGGTGCTTTGTTCCCCTTCACTTCCAGCAGCTCTTCTACGTAGAAACTAGGAGGGAAGTTTCCTAGTGGGAAGGGACAACCCTGACCTCCCTGCAGCATCCATCCTCAGCAATTCCTGAGATATCCCTGAGGATGGAGAACAGCAGGACAAGTGCTGAACACTGCTGAAGGAGGCCAATGCCACAAAGGGACAGCAGAGCATCCTGGGTCTTGGGAGTGAAATTTGGGCTCCACAAGGCCCACCTTGGTTCTCCTGCTTCCCAACTGACACAGGGACCTGTGCCTTTCCCCTTGGCAGCATCCAGCAGCTCCATGACCGTGTGACACAGCTCTGTGCCGAGTACCGCGCCCTCTACGAGCAGCTGAACATCCCCGAGGTGGGGCCCAGGGTGGACTGGGCCAGGATCCTGGACCAAAAGATGGTAACAGCAGCTGGGTTTGGGTTTTATCTCTCATCTCCTGCCAGGCCAGATAATGTTTGCTGTTGTCTGTAGGGTTGTGCCGGCCACTGCCTGCTCAGTGCAATGCAGGGATGTTGGAGGTGGTGGGAATAATTCAGTGGCTCTGGGTGGAAGACAGACTCTCCTCCTACCTCTTGAAACCTTCTGGAGCACCCTCTGGATTAACCTCTTCAGATTAAGAGTTACCAGAGGGGGATCAGGCAGAGAGTCCTGCTGTGGGATGAGGATGGAGAAGGTGATGTCTCGTAGGATTTTACAGCCCTACCTTTCAAGGTTTCACACTGCAAGGTTTGGGTGTGTGGAGTGCCCAGGCTGGAGCCAATTTGGATTCCCCTGAAAGTTGGATGGTAATGAAGTGCATCCCATGCACGTCACCGTGGGCAGGGGGCTGGCTCAGCTCAAGTCTGTAGCCCAGGGTTGTGTGGTCTGGGTATCTTTGCCCCTGCGTATGGCTGGGGAAATGGCAACCAACAGCAATAATGGGAAACAACTAAAAAAATCCCCTCCCTTCCTCCTGGACTGCTATCAGACACCAGATCTTTTCATGCCCTGCCAGCACTGCCTGGGGTTTCCCCCTGCAATGAAGCCTTTTGCTTCAGTGTCTGCCCTGACTCCTTTTGCACAGAAACAAGTCAATGCAGGACAGTACGGCCCCGGCATGTCGGAGCTGGAAAAGCAAATAGCTGAGCACAACATCCTCCAGAAGGAGATCGAGGCCTATGGGCTCCAGATCAAGAACCTCCACTCTGGGGTAAGGCACCCTCTGTCCCCTCCTTGTTCCTGTCACTCCCCTGGGGACCCTGCTGGCTCTGCTCACTGTCTGGCCCTGTGTCCCACCTGCTCCTCTGCACAAGGAATGTTCACCCTTGTTCTCCAGAAGGCATGGGGGGCCAGGGAGGTGGCTCCTGGATGGTTTCTAGAGCACATTCCATAGATCAGCTCATCAGCATTCACCACATGTTTTGCTAACAGCTTTTTTTTTTTTTTTTTTTTTTTTTTTTTTTTTTTTTTTTTTTTGTGTGTGTGTGTTCACCTCCTTGGTCTTGGCTGTGTTGTAACCCAGGATGTGGCAGATTTAAAAAGCCAGTACAAGGACTTGCTGGTAAGGTTCTCAGTGGTTTTCTGAGCAGATGGGGTCTTACAGCAGAGTAACACCATCCCTGATGGGCAGGGAATGCCCAGCTCAGAACAGGAGCTACCCCTGGGCTTGCACAGTAATGTTGTGTCCCTCATATCATTTCCCCATTTCTTCTCTCCTTGGGATAGGTGTAAATTGAAAAAACTCTTGCTGTCCTCAGGGCAGTGCTGAGGGTGAGATCCATGTCTCTCCTCTTCATGGGTCATGGATCTGCAGTTTCCTTTGTGTCCATGGGCACAGGGACCAGAAGGCACCAGGAAATCCAGCCCAGCCCACACATTGCTCCAAATCAGGATTGCAAATGGGGAGGCTTGCCCTGATCCCTAACAGGAGCTCCAGAGAGGAAATGAGCAGCCAGAGCAAAGGAGGTGGCCAGGAAGAAAGTTTACCCAGCTGGACCCATGAAGGTTGATGCTGAAAATGGGATTTGTGAGAAATACAGCAGAGCTGGGCCAGCTCTGAGACTGCCCCAGGCACCAGCCCACACCTGGGATTCTGGTTAGACAAACATATCTCGTCTGTGAGGAGGGGAAGGGAACAACAGCCCCATCAGATAAGAGCCAGTGGTGGCAGATTTCTCACCAAGGTTTCTGGGAATCTCCTGCTGGATGTGCAACAGGAGTGTGGAGGTCCTGGGGAGTAAGAGGAGGAGGGGAAGGAGGCTCCCCAGGCTGAGCACTGACACTCTCTGTGTGCTGTGTGTGGGCAGAAAGCTTCCATCTGGCGAGGGCAGAGCCTTGGCAGCCTCTACCACCACCTCCAGGGCTGCACCAAGGAGCTGGGCTACCTGACAGACCAGCAGACCAAGATCCTGAAGCAGGACTGGAGTGACCAGATGATGGATGTCCAGAGCGTGCGTCGGGAGTACGAGGTGAGCCCTCGGGGGTGGCAGCGTGTCCTGGCTGTGACAGGCTGGCCAAGCCTGGCACCTGGGGACCTGCAGGGTGCATCCCAGCCTCCTGCACATCCACCGGCAGCCCTGGACACGAGGCTTTCCAAAACAGAGGGGGAAGAGATGCCCTGGGCCCATGCTGGAATTAGGAATGAGCTGCTCTGTGTGACCCCTCCAGTCCCCTGAGCTGGCACGTGGGATCACACACTGGAGAGCTGTCAGGGAGGCTCTCCATGGTCAGGGAGAAGGGAAGGGCTCTGTGCCACATCAGCCTCCATGGCCACAGCACAACACCCAGGGACTGCCGTGTGCTGGGACACAGAAAATGAGAGGGATAATTGCTTAGGAAAATGCTCTTTGTACAAATGCCTTAATGCTTTCTGAGGCCCAAGTGTGTCTCATTTGTTTTAGCTCTGCCTAGACCCTCCTGTTTTAAAAACAAACAAACAAGGATGTCTGAGCTTTGGGAGCCTTATCTCTGTTACGTTTGGTGTCCCAGGAGACCACTCTGTGCTCCCTGCATGCTCCCAAGGTCAGAAAGTTTCTTTTCCCCTCCAGGATTTCAAGTCCAATGAGCTGCTCAGCCAGGAGGAGTTTGTGAACCACCTTCAGGATGATGGGGACAGGATGATTGAGCTGAAACACCCAGCCATCAAACCTATCCAGGTGGGGAGAGGGGGTCTCTTGCCCAGCCCTGGGGGAGAATGGGAGTGTTTCTGTGCCTCAATTGTTGGGTCAGAGGAGACCCCTCCACCTCTCCCTGCAGTTATGTTACCCTTTCCTTCCACACTGCACTGGCTGCACTGCAGCATCTTTCTGCCTGCCCCAGCCCTACAGGGAAGCTGAGGGAAGTGCAGGGTCTTCACCCTTTCCAAAATTTCCAGGAGATAGTGGCCAACATCTGTGTGCTGGGACCAGCTCCTGCTCAGGTCCTTACACACATCAGTGCAGCCACCCTCACACTGTAGGAAGTTCCTGCTTTGACATGGTGTGACTTCTCCCAAGTAAAAGCAGTTCCCAGCCTCCAAGGCTGTATTTCCAAGCCTGCAGATGCAGTGCCAGGCTAAAGTGGGCTCTCAGTCCCCAACATCAGTGGAGCTGAGACCACTTGAGAAGTGATGGCTGCTCTGTATGAGCCAGGTCCTTCTCAAGGGGTGTCCTCACTCAGGCTCAGCATCAGGCAGTGCCTGGGCACAGCTTTGTCTCTGCTCTTCCTCTGATCTCTGGGACTTCTGAAGAAAGGAGACCTGTGGTGGGGGAGGTAGGACCAGCTGGAACCCACTGAGATGTGCTCTGTTCCACCACAGGCTCACCAGGAAGCCTTGAAGAATGAGTGGCAGAATTTCCTGAATCTCTGCATTTGCCAAGAGAGCCAACTGAAAACTGTGGAGAACTATAAGAAGGTAAAAAAGCAAATTTGTAGGCTGTGGCTCTGCAGGTCAGGCCAGCATGGGTAGGCTGGGAAGAGAGACAGCAAAGGGGTGAGGATGGGGGACCCTTTGCTTGCACCTAGTAAAGGTATTCTGGGGAAATGCCCCTCAAAATATAATCTTTTAGAGGTGCTGGGAACAGAGAGACCCCACTGGACCTGCAGACAGCAATGTCCCCCCATGCCTGACTGTTCCCCTACCCACACCTCCAGTTCCAGGATGATGCTGAGGCTGTGAGCCGCTCCCTGAAGAAGATGAGCTCTGACCTGGACACCAAATACAGCAAGTTCAACAAAGACAGCCCCGGGGTGGTGTCAGATCTGCTCCTTCAGCTGGAGGTGAGGCCTTCAGGAGGTGGCACCAGCCAGACCTCAGGGCAAATCCAAAGTTAAAAACTCCCCAATAAATGACAGAGGGGAAGGGGAAGAGGTGGATGAATAATCCTACAGGGATAGCTCACCCCAGTTCTGTGCTAGGGAGGGGGAAGCCCAGAAGATCCACACTGCTCACACTGCCCTGAGATGGCACTGTCCCCATCAGTGACACACAGCCAGGCCCCAAGTCACCATCAGAGTAAAGGAGAAGTGCAGGGAGAAGCCATGTGTTGTCCCTAACATAAGACACTTGGATTAGAGGGCCTGCAGAGTGTGAGCCACTGGCATCCAAGCAGGGAAAGATCCTCCCATCTCCTCAGCACTCTCATGAGCCAAGGGCAAGGGAAGGAATAAAGAAATCTGACCTCAGGGGTGAGATGAAGATAGGAAGGGAAGATTTGCCCTGGAGAGGGGGAGAGAACATGTTCACCTTGGTATGTTCCCAAGTACGCAACACATTTCACTCTCAAGAGATGCTGAAATCTTGGTACAGGAGTTTTGGTACTTTCTGACACTGGAATGCAGCCACCTCCTGGCAGGTGTTCCACTTCTGAAAAGGAAAACTTCTTCAGGATGTTTGATATGAAAGTGTGGGTTCACCTATGGTTAACCCAGGCTGCACCCTCAACAGCAGATCGGTGAGCAAAGGAAACTGAGGAGAGTGTTGGCAATGGAAAGGGGAAGAAGGGACATGGAGGGGTTGAGAACCCAACTCCACCCCACAAGGACAGATAATCGGTCGCACCATACCTGCTGTAGTGTGATCCTCCCCTTCCTGCTTGTCCAAACCTGGTCACAACCACTGTCTCCCCTGTTTTGTCCAGAACGAGGAGAAGGTGTTGAAGCAGGCAGAGAAGAGCATCGCTGACCTGAAGAGAAGAAGCAAGGAGATCAGCCCACTGAAACTGCGCAGGACACGTCCCTCTCAGCCCCTCACCCTGGACACCCTCTGTGACTGGGACGCTGGGGAGGTGAGGGCTGGACTAGCAGCACCCTCAGAAGGGACAGAGAACTGGATTCTTCTCTGGTTGCTCCAGATTTTGGCTCCATGGTGTGGGGAATTGTCCTATGGCCAGAAACACAAGTCTTTCACTGGGTTTTGTGTCCTCTCCCAGGTGCAGCTGACCAGAGGGGACAAGTACACTCTGAAGGACAACAGCAACCCAGAGATGTGGGTGGTCCAGAGCAGCACTGGCGTGGTCCAGGATGCACCTTCTGCTTGTTTCTCCATCCCTCCTCCTGACCCCGAGTCCATAGACAAGGTCAATAGGTGAGTCTGAGACCCTGACCCAGAGAGATATTTAGACTCTCTTGGGTCACAGCCAGCCTGACTGCAGAGAAACAGCAGCTGGGGACAGGCCTCTTGACTATTTAGCACTAAACCCCTCCTGGAGAGGGATTTTTCCCTGCACCCAGGTGTCTCATCCAGGTGTCTGCCGTTCCTCAACATCCCTGCACACTGCACAGTCCTCACTGTCAATGAGTTTTCTGGCAGTCAAGCTTGATTTCTTCACCCAAACATGTGACCTGCATAGGTTTGACTAAATTCATTGCAGAATCAGTCTGGAGCTTGGGACCTGCCAAACAGGACAGAGTTATCTGTGGTATCTGCTCTCAGCCAGCCTCAGCTGGGGACTGAGCAATGCTCCTTGAGCCTGTGTAGGTTTGGTGCCTGCCTGCTCTGTCAGCTCCTGCTGTTCCCACAGGATGGGGCGGTGGTGCAGGGAGGTTGGCATTGCCTTTTTAATCATGGCCCCAGGTGTTTGGGTAAATCAGAGCTGCTCAAGTGCTGAGGAGAGGCCACAGCCCAGACTCGGAGCTATGCAGGCATGCCCAAAGTGAGAGCTTGGGTACCCAGTGCCATGGGTGTGATTGCTTCATTGTGTTCCTCATGTGTGACCCTCTTCACACATCCCAGACTATTGAATCCTTTGGATTTATGGGGTTTGTGAATATTTTAAAACAGAAATTCAGCTCCTCTGCACAGAGAGACAGCCCTCATCTGACAGCAGCCAGGCAAGCTGGGAATTGCTGTTTTTAGCACACAGTGTTTAGCTGGAACAGTCCACAGGAGGGGTAAGAACTGATCTGGTCCTTCCTGTTCCCCCTCCTTCGAGTTCCATGAGTCTTTTCTCACTCAGAAATATTTTTTGGTCCTTCCAGCTCTGGCAGATCCCAGCCTTAGTTTCATTAGGCAGGAACCATCCTTACAAGTGAGATGTGGCATTTCTAGTGCAGCAGCCACAGGAGCAGCCACTTGTACTTGTTTCCTGCAAGGCTGCAAAGCACTGCAGCCATATGAAATACATTTCCAGCTTTGATAGCTTCTGCTGAGAGTTGGAAATGCTGGTTTCCTTGGGAGAACTCAGCTGCTCAAACCAACCAGCTGCTTTTGCTGCTGTTCCCTTTCCTGAGGGACATCTCTGAGTTACAACAGGCTGCAGGCTCCCAGCCTTTGAGGACACCTTCCCTTCCCCTTGGGGACACCTTCCCAGCAGAACCAGGGAGCTGCTGCTCTGCAGGGCTCTGTCAGTGCTGTGTCCCTCCCTGGCTGATGATGCCTCTCTCTGCTCACAGGTTGGAAGGGGAACTGAGCACGGTGAAGCAGAGGCGAGCGGCGGTTCAGAGCACCCTGAGACGCAGCCAAAAGGAGCACGTCCAGCCCAGCCAGCAAGGTTGGTCACCTGGATAGTCCAGCCCTCTCCTGAGGCAGCTCTGGGAATGGACCACCCACCCAAGGGTGGGCAGAGGCACCTGCAGCTCACACATAGACACCTGCAGAGGTCCCTGTGGGAGGATGCCTTCTCCTCCATGGCAAAGAACACCTGGCAGGATGACCTGACTCCTGCCTCAGCAACTTACTTAAAGTCTGGTGCCCTTCTCAAGCCTCTGAGACTGACCCCCAGCTCCACCAACAGCTGGAGGGTATTTAGGATTTCAGGGGGATGTGCCTATCCAGAAATCTTAATTAAACTTGCTTTGTAATCTGGGTGCTTTGCAGTTCTCTTCCCTAGCTGGGGGCTGTGGGATAAGCAGGCAGCCATGGCTAAATCCCAACCCTGGGTTATCTGTGTTATTCCCACAGCTGTAGTTCAAAGGCTCCCAGCAAAGCTGAGAAGGGATGTGTCTGCATGGCAGCACTTGGAGCTGTGGCTCACCATGGCAGAGCTAAAACCTGGCATTAACCTAAGCTATGTCTCTCTGCAGCTCTGTCCAGGAGCCCTCCAGCAGTCCAGGATGATCCCCAAGCTGACCGGCTCCTCAGCAGCCTGGACCGTGTTGGCAAGGACCTGGTCCAGGTAGAGAAGGAGGTCTTGAACCGAGTGAGGTCTCCTGTGAACTACAGCGACCCTACAGATGACCTTGACAGGAGGATCAAACAGCAGCAGGTGAGTTGGGGCAGGAGAAGTTTGGTGGTGGAGTGTCCTTGGCCCAAAGCAGGACAACACAGAAATAACACGGGAGATGACAGCTGGTGCTCCAAAGGAGAAAACCATGCTGCAGATTTAAGGGTTTCAGGCTGAACCCTTCAGGGGTTTTAATGGTTTCAGGTTTTGGACCCTTAAAATGGGACTAAATGAAACCCTGAGGAAATGCAGGCCCTTCCCTTGGCTCTGGAACAAGAGGGTCCATTCATTTCAGGGCTGTGGTCCAGCTGCCAGTCTTGGGAATGCTGTCACCCTACACTCTCAAGCCCCTAACAAAGAAACAAAGGGATAAAGGGAATTAATCCAAGGGCCAGCTTTGTCTCACCTGATGGGAAGTACAGACTTGTAAATGTCAGTGAGACAGGAAAAGAGGCAGTGCCCTGGACTCCTTTCCTCTGGGTCAGGGTCTGGGTTTGCAGTATTTCAACTTGTTACATCTTCATCTGTGGGTATTTATCTGGCTCTGGCAGCAGGATGGGCTCAGGCAGGTAGGTTTTTTCCATCTCTGTCTATGTGGATCTCTTTCCCACACCCTGCCACTGCCAGACAGCCACAGTCTGGATGGGGCTGTGCCCCAAGGGGCAGCTCCTCATGAGAGGGGCACCACACCCTGAGCCCCACAGCCAAATCCGCCCCTGGGGGAAACACATTTCCACAGCAGCACTGTTATGGCTGTGTTGGGTGACTGTGCTTCCATCTGGTGTGCCAGGAAACAACAAAGAAACTTGAGAACCTGGGGGCAGCCAAGGATGCCTTGCAGAAGGAATGTGAGACGTACCTTTCCAAGAAACCCACCAGCACCTCGGCTTCTCAGCTCCCTGTCACGCTGAATGCCCTCAGGAGCAAATACAACGATGTCAATATGCTCTCCAGCCTGTACAACGAGAAGTGAGTGATGGGGATGAGGGAAGGAGGTGTCCTTGCACAGGTGTGTCAACACAGACACATGACAGAAAATGCTTTTATCTATGAGTGTTGGTTGAGGTCCAGCACAGGCTGGAAACCTCCCATCCATCATCAAAGGCTCTGAAGGAGTTCCTGTGTGTAATTTGTGAGCAGATCCCCCCCCAACTGTGGAAAATCCACCACAATGGGTGTGTCCCAGCTCTGCTGTGTGGTGAACTGCAACATATCTGACTTGTGAGCAGTATGACCGGGGTGTGGGTGCACCTTGCTTGTTCTCTGACATGTTGCAGAAGCTCTAATTTTAAGTAAGGTTAAACATCAAAGGGAGAAAAGAAGAATGAGATTTCTGTAGCTAACCTTGTCCTTTGTTTTCCCCCTTCCCAGGGCTAAGGCTGCCCTGAACCTGGAGACTCAGATCGAGAACACAGACAGAATTGTCAGCACGTTTGAGGCCAAGCTGGCTCAGGACAGCATCATTCCTGCATCCCCCAATGCCCTGCAGGATCGGGCCAATGACTTGCAGGTAGGGGAACATCAGGATGGGAGATTCTTGAGCTCAGGGAGCAATGTGGGAGGAGCTGGATTTATTTGAGCACCTTGAGAAACCAGTGATGAAGCCATTTTGAGGACTTGTTCCTTGAAGTTTTAATGTTGGTGTTGCGGGCTGACCTGCTCTCACTGGACAGCAGAGCACTCTGTCCCTCTGTCCCTCCCTTTGTGGTCCCTAAAATACATCATATTCCCCTTAGCATCTGATCTCTGTTGCTGTGCCTCACACCTATCCCTAATCTTTCCTGCTCTCAATCTCCTTACCCCATCCTTGGGACCCACAGTCACCTGATGTTTTGCCTTCCCCAAAACTTCTCCGTGCACTGTCCAAGCCACCTTGCTTCCCAGCTTCCCTGGTGAATAAGCCTCACTCCTCCACCTCTTCCATCTTGCAGGTCACTCGGAAAGCCTGACCAGCCCCCAGTGCTGTGACACATTAAGGAGGGTGTTTGGGCGTTGCTCTGACTGATGCAAACACAAGGTGTCTGGTTTTTGTCCCCTGCAGAAGATGAGGCGGGACCTGGTGGCCCAGGAGGGCTGTGTGCTGAGGCTGAACAGGGGGCTCAAGGATGCTGAGCACAGCTGCAGTGCTGTGCAGAACAATTTCCAGGAGTACTGCCCCGACCTGCCCCGGCAGAAGCGGGAGGTGCAGCTCCTCAACGATCGCTACCACGCCGTGGCTGACCAGCTGGATCAGCGGTGAGGGCTGTGGGGTCATCTCTGCTCTGCTAAGGTGGACTGGGGCAGGGGTCACAGCCCTGAGTATGTTCTTCATTGCAGGACCCTGATCCTGAGCACAGTCCTGTAGTAATGAGGACCAGGTGTGTCCTGCTGTGTAGGTGCCACCTTCCTGTTCACAGCACAGGCTTTGAGCTTCCAGAGTTATGCTCCCCACTCAGGCATCAGTTGTCACCCCCTCCTGTTTGTTATCTTGATGTTGTGGTGATATTTTCACCTTTCACCTTCCTTCCTAGGAACTTTCACATGAATCTTTGCCCTTCCCCTTGATGTTCCTGTCCATTTTTGTGCTGTGCAGAGAGAAGACCCTCAGAAACATCAGCCTCACCTACCAGCAGTTCCAAAACTCCAATGAGAACCTGATGTTCTGGATGAACAACCTACCCAAGCACCAAGTGAAGACCACTGATGGGCCAAGCCAGATCAATTACAAGCTGCAGGCACAGAAGGTGTGTTCCAGGGCAAGAATAGCTTGTAACTTTACAGAGATGGGGCAATTTGCTTGTGAACAGCACATGCAAAATAGTACCAGCCAGCTCCTAGTTGTGTGCTCCCCCATCACAGTGAATAAACTAGAGAAGGATTGCACCCCATGGATGGTGTTACCTGGTGTATCTCACCTTGCTAGGTTTATTTACAGTGCTGGTGTCCTCATCTGTGCCGGTCACCTCCAGATTGATATCTTCTCCGTGGAGAGGACACTTTCAGATCCTTAAATACTGCACCTTAGGCTGAGATGTTGCATCCAGGTCCTTAATTTTTCTCTCCTTGAGCAGACTCTAAGCTCACTAGCTCAGACTAGGAGTTGTGAAAGTCTCTGTGTTGGCTGCTATTTATCTTATTTGTGATAAATCAGTGTGGGAGGTCCTGGGCAAGTTATAGCACTGCTGAGATACCCTAAAACCCTAAATCTTCCTAAATGTCTTACTGTTCCCACTATTCCCTCAGCTGAGCTGATTCTCTAGGCTGCAAGAGCATTACTGGATTAGCTGGATTTCAGTGTATCCTTAACACCACCTGTGTCTCCTGCAGAGGCTGGTGGAGGAGATTCAGAGCAAGGAGCCTGAGAAGAACGCCCTGGTCAGGCTGTCCCAGAACGTGCAGTCCACACTCAATGTAAGGATGGGTTTTCCCATTTATCACTCCTTTAGCATTTCACCCAAGAGATCCCACCTGATTCTCGTGTGTCTGCTCTGAACAGGACTATGAGCTTGAAGCAGGTAAATACTGCTCTTCTCTGGACCCTTCCCTGACTGACTCTGCTGCAAAGAGGCTGCGTGTGACCCCCCTGCAGGAAAGCATCCAGGCCCAGGTAAAGCGTTAAGATGAAGGCATGGAAACCATTCTCCAGCTCATTAGCCATGCCCCAATGTCCTCTGCAAGGCCTTAATCCACTCTTACAGCCACCACTGATTATGGTCCTAATCCCAGAGTCAGAGTCCTCAGGAATCCCTTTGTCCCTGGGGCAAAGCAGCATGTGAGATCCTGAATTAGGGTTGTGCCTGGCACCTCGGTTGAGATTGCTGATGTTGCCTCCTCACCACATTGTGTATGAAGATAAAACTTACAGGGTAGGTGTGTGGGGAGAGGAAGGAGCCCAAGCTCTCTGTACTCTTTCCAATTACACCCCAGTTCTCCTGCATCACCTCAAGGCTTTTGCCAGCTGCTCCATCTGTGAATTTGGAAGACTGGACCCTGTGTAGGTCTGCAGGCATCTAACAGGCATTCAAATAACAGGGACAGGATCTCCTGTATGTGTCCTTAGACTCTGAGTCTCTTTAAAGAGCCAATGGGAAGACACTAATCCCTAGAGCTGTGCCATACACAAAACTCATGCAGGTGAAATGAGGTGTGGCAGAGTCTGCCACGCAACAGAGCAGTGTCCAAATGAAGGCACAAGGCTCTCACCACTCTTTCTTTCGCAGGAAAATGATGTCACCAAGCTCTACATGGAGCTGGCAGCAGAAAACAAACAGCAGCTCAGCCGGCTGGAGTTTGCCAAGAAGATCGTTGAGAAGGTACCAGCTTTCAGTTCACTGCAAGATTGGGGTGCCCTAGACTGGGGTTCAAGTCTGCTCAGCCTGGGGCTCCCCCACCCCTCCCTGAGTCTCCACATTCAGGTGTGAGGAAGGACAGGAATGGAAACCCTTCTCACAAAAAGACCACAAGAAACCACAGTTTCACTGACATTGATCTTTGGTTGTGACTCTAATCACCTCTGGGGGCCCTCAGCTCATTACTGAAGCTGTAGTTTATGCTTGGAAAAAAAAAAAGATTAGGGCTTTTAAGTCCAGTTGTCTTAGCCATAGCTAATCAATGATCACAGATTGAAAATTTCAGGTTGTTTGTGGGTGTGGCTGGAATTTAGTGCTCACAACCTTCTGGAAATGATTCAAAGCAGTAGGATTTTTATATCTTTCTAAGGTTTGAACCACCTGTAGGAAAGATCTCAAGACCAGGTTACTTTTAGTGGGTTCAGGAAGCCCAAGAGATTAAACTGTGGACTGGCTGTGATGCTCTCCCTCAGCTGCAGATACAAGAAGGCAGCACAAAACACCTTTTTGGGCTGCAGCACCTCCATCTCAAGGGGAAGACCCACCAAGTCAGTTGCTTGAGATGATGGGATTGTGTCCTCACTTTCCATTTACAAACAGCCTTATTTGAAGACTGCCTGAGAATTCTGTGCCAGTTTTGTGTCCCACCATGCCATGTCATTTAAAAGATCTCTGAGCCACCTCAAAAGAGTGATTTTTTTTTTTCCTTGCAGAAGGAAGTGCATGAGGACATTGAAGCTGTACATGAACGAACCCAGAAAGCTGAAAACAAAGGCACAAGAAGCAGGGAATCTGAGGGGTTGAAATCACAGCTGGAGGAGGAAAGGAGAAAAGTGGCCAGGATTGAAGAGGACCTGGAGGAACACAGAAACAAGCTGCTGATGTTGAAAACTCAGAAGCCCATTGAAAGAGTGGAAGAAAAAGAGGTGATCGAGTACTATAGAGACCCACAAGTGGAGAGCAACCTGTCTAGGATGGTACAGCAGATTGAAGAGGAAGGCAAAAAGAGGCAGAGCCTGCAAGAAGACATTGATGTGATGAGCCGTAAGCTTGCCCAGATGGAGAGTGAGAAGAAGGTCGCTCCTGCCCAGCTCCTCACCAAAGAGATCACAAAAATTGAGAAAGATCTAAGCCTGGAGGACCAAGCAGCCAGTCTTCGTCAGGAGATCAAGCGTCTCCAGGAGGAAAGCATGGCTGCTGCTTCTGAACTTGAGCAGCATAAGAGGGAGCTGCACATGCTGGAGCGAAAGCAGCCCAACATCCGAGAGAAGGTGGTGGTGAAGGAGCTCATTAAACTGGAGAAAAACCCAGAAATGCTGAAGTCTGTTAGGACCCTGCAGTTACAAATTGATGAGGAATCCTTCAAAAGAAAGTCTGCAGAAGAAGCAATAGTGAAAGTGAAGAACAAGATTGAAGAGGTGGAAAGACTGATTGAAACGGCAGAACCCAAAATTATTGTTAAGGAAGTGAAACAGGTAGAGCAGGACCCAGAGTTATTGAAAGAGACTTCGAAGCTTAAAACTCTGATTGAAGAAGAGAGGAGCAAAAACTTGATGCTGACGGGTGAGCTGGGGGAGCTGCAGAGCCAGTACAGCATTGCAGAGAAGCAAAAGCCCAGGATAGAGGTGAAAGAGAGGGTCAATGAGATCTTCATGGTGGACCCTGAAACAGAGCGGCAGATTGCACATCTCAAAAGGGAGCTGCAGGAAGTCACTCTGAAAAGGACAAAGATTGACAGTGAAGTGGAAGAGGCCTTAGCAGAGCTCAGAGTCCTCAGGTCACAAAAACCAGAGGTGGAGTTTAAGGAGGTCATAGAGGAGGTGGTGAAACATGAAAAGAGTCCAGAGATTCTCAGAGAAATTGACAGGCTGAAAGAGCAGCTCAATGAACTTGTGAACACCAACGGCAGGACCCAGGAGCAGCTCATTAGGCTGCAGGGGGAAAGGGATGAATGGAGGAGGGAGAGATCCAAGGTGGAAACCAAGCTGGTCAACAAGGAAGTCATCCGATATGAGAACGATCCACTCTTGGAAAAAGAAGCCGATCGCCTGCGTCAGGAGGTGCGTAACATGTCCCAGAAGAGGAGAGCTGCAGAGGATGCCATCTATGACCTGCAGAATAAATACATGCTACTGGAGAGGCGGAAGCCGGAGGAGAAGGTGGTTGTTCAAGAGGTGATACTGACCCAAAAGGATCCAAAGCTCCGAGATGAGCACAGCAGGCTGAGACGCAGTCTGGACGAGGAGGTGAGCAACAGGCGTCGCCTGGAACGCGACGTGCAGCAGGTTCGTGTGCTGGTGGAAGAGCAAGAGAAGTTGCTCAACTTTCAGGAAGATCGAAGCAAGAGGCTTGCACTGGAGAAAGAGATGAGACAAATTACACTGAGAATAAAGGAGCTGGAGGAGAGCCCAGCTCCAGTACAAGAAAAAATCATTATGGAAGAAGTGGTCAAGCTGGAGAAGGATCCGGTCCTGGAACAGTCTGCCAGCAGCCTGCGCTTGGAGCTGGACCGGGAGAAGATGGAAGTGCTGAGCTTGCAGAGAGAATGCAAGAACCTGCAGATGCAAGTCGATGTCCTGCAGAAAACGAAATCCCAGGAGAAGACCATCTACAAGGAGGTGATTCGAGTGGAAAAGGATAGAGCGCTGGAGAGTGAACGTGCACGCATCTGGGAGCTGCTGAGCAGGGAGAGGGGAGCCAAGCAAAAGGCAGAAGAAGAGGTACGGCGGCTCCGGGAGAAAATCGAGAGAGCCGAAGGCATGAAGAGGACATGGGCTCGTGAAGAGACGGAGCTGCAGAAAGCCAGGAACCTGGCCATCCAGGAGAGAGCCAGCTTGGAGAGTGAACTGCGGGAGCTGGAGAGGCAGAAGCAGCAGAAAGTCCTCTTCCTTCGGGAGGAATCCAAACTGCTCAGCCAGCGGACTGAGAATGACAGGCAGAAGAAGAAGCAGCTGGAACATGAGGTTTCCCTGCTAGAGGCAGAAATCCTAAGGGAGAAGGACCAGATCTACAGCAAGGAGAGGTTCATTAGGGATCTCCAGTCAAAGGTCAACCGTGAAGAAATCAATCATGAGACCCAGATGAGAGAGACAAACCTCTCCACCAAGATCTCTATTTTGGACCCTGACACAGGGAAGGACATGTCCCCTTACGAAGCCTATAAGCGAGGTATCATAGACAGAGGCCAGTACATCCAGCTGCAAGAGCTGGAGTGTGACTGGGAAGAAATCACCACCCTGGGCCCAAATGGGGAGATCTCACTTCTCCTTGACAAGAAAAGTGGGAAGCAGTATTCCATCGATGATGCACTAAGGCTGAGGAGGATCACAAAGGAGGAGTACCAGCTGTACCGGGATGGCAAGATTCCCATCTCTGAATTTGCCTTGCTAGTGGCTGGGGAAACCAAGCCTCCCTCATCCCTCTCAATTGGCTCCATCATCTCCAAATCCCCACTCACATCACCCACCACTCACCAAACCCAAACCTTCTTCCCCCCAGCCTCACAGAAGGGCATATGTGATGACACATCCCCGATTGCCGGGGTCTATGACACCACCACCAACACCAAGTACAACGTCAAAACTGCAGTCGCAAAGAAGCTGCTCGATCCCATGACAGCTCAGAAGCTCCTGGAAGCCCAGGCTGCCACGGGGGGTATCATAGACCTCATTTCCAGGGACCGGTTCTCAGTCCATAAGGCGATCGAGAGGGGGCTGATTGACAGGACCTACATGCAGAGACTGCTCAATGCCCAGAAAGCTTTCACAGGCATTGAAGACCCAGTGACCAAGCGAAGGCTGTCTGTGGGGGAAGCAGTTCAGAAGGGTTGGATGACCAAGGACAGTGCTTTCCCCTACCTGCAAGTCCAGCATCTAACTGGAGGGCTCATCGATCCCAAGAAAACCGGTCGCATCCCTGTGCTGGAAGCTGTCCAGATGGGGATGATAACAAGCAACCTGGCCAATAGGCTCCAGGATGAGTCCAACTATGAAAAAGATCTCGTTGACCCTGTCACTAAAGAAAAGATAAATTACAAGGAGGCCATGGCCCTCTGCCAGAAGGATTCTCTGAGCCACCTCCTGCTGCTCCCGGCCGCGTCAGAGGGGTATCAGCGGTACCACCAGGGGAGCCGTTCCCCCAGGCTCTCCCGATTCAGGCACTGAATGGACCAAGGCAGATACTGGGGCTGGTTCCTTCAGGAGTTCATCCCTTCAGAACACCTCTCCCCACAGAGGCAGCAGGCTCATAGGAATGGAGCATCTAGAATTTAGGGCTGCCTACTCTTCTGTCTTAGCTACCTGCCTCCCAACACAGCTCGGCCATGCGAGGAAGAAAACGTGGTCATGGGCCTGCCACAGAGGGACCCCACAGTCTCCCTGGGTGCTATTCCCTAATCAACCCAGAGAGAGGTTGATTGCAAGAACTTCACGGGCAGTAGGTTAAACGTGGCTATGCCCAGAAAGGGGAGAGAGCCAGAGTGTTTTCCAGCTGGGTCATTCTGCATGCAATAAACATAGCAAGTGAGTGTCTGTGGCTGTGTTGTCTCTGCAGGCTGTGGCTGAAGGCACAGCTGCTCCTCCCCAATGCAATCCCATGTGCTGCAGCCCAATCCACACAGACCCTTGCTCTCCCTGATCTCCCAGCACCAAACCCCCTAGCGTCCTTCTGCCTATGAGCCCATATTTTTAAAGGTTTTGTTATATTTGTCTTTAAAATTGAAAACCAATGGGACTTTGCTTCCTGGTCATTTGGACACTTCTAAAAGAGGGGCGTGACTACCAAAGGGGTGCAGTCCCACCCAACAGTACTGGAAAATCTGCACTTGCTATTTCTTTAGGTGAACTAAAAGGAAGTTACTCCTCTGTGAAACTTCCACCACTCAGTCCTTCCTGAAACAAGTGATTCTCATATCCCAAGTGTTCTTCCCTAGTATCTACCCTACTGTGGAGCATCCCCTGGGTTTATGAGATGAGAAAATGACTTTCTATTACTTTATTTTCTATTACTTTCAGCTGCTCCTTGCCCTCTCCCAAGAGCTCTTTTTAGCTGATGCTATTCAGGAACTCAAAAATACCCAAAATAATTCATAAGAGTAGAGGTTTTCTCCCCCTCCTTCACCCACCAGACCAGCAGCACAGCCTCTATTTACATATAGCCTGGCTGGAATTTGAAGTCTGGGTTCCAGGAAGAAACTGTTCCCACTCTGGCAGGCTCAGGACACTCAGCTCCCATTACCTTCCTGCTGGTAGGTGGTGCCCAGCATTAGTAATCTGTAACAGCAAGTTTGCAGTCTGAGATCTGCCCAGGCTCTGTCCCAGGCTCTGCAGGGTCTCGGTTATTGAAAGACCCATGGCTGCTGTTCGTGGCCATCTCAGCTTCCATGATCAATGCTGAGCAATTTGTTAGTTTACAGTAGGGAAAACCATTGTACACAGCCTGGAGCATCCACTCCCAGCCTGTTTCCTTTGGTAGAACGCTGCTGGTCTGGACCAGCAGCAAGGCCCTGGAGCTGGGCTGTCACAGACCAGGAAACTCTGCTCAACACTTGAAGCACAGA
This sequence comes from Brachypodius melanocephalos, assembly GCA_013398615.1. Taxonomy (NCBI): domain Eukaryota; kingdom Metazoa; phylum Chordata; class Aves; order Passeriformes; family Pycnonotidae; genus Brachypodius; species Brachypodius melanocephalos. The sequence goes on from VZSR01003022.1 coordinate 4,215,341, forward strand.
AGCATGGCCAGGTGAGGATCCTGTCTCAGCACAACCCAGGAGCCCTGGAGCAGTGATTTCCAGGAAACTTTGGATCACAGCTCTTGAAGGCTGCTGGGAGCAGCCTCACTGTGCCTTGGCTTTGCTTCCCTCAGCTGGCTGAACATCCACCAGCAATGGAGCTGTTGCCTTTCCTGCAACTCAGCTCAGCCCAGCAGGTGAGTTTTCTGCCAGCCTTCCTCACCCTGCTCTGTGGGGTGATTAATGGTTTGGGAGAGTGCTCTGTAACTATGACTTGGAGTTTGGTAATTAGGCAGCCAGTTAATAATTTCGGACAAAACTGCGTGGCAGGAGGGATTTACCTGGGGTTGGGTTAACTTTTTAAGAGATGATTACGTGGCTGAGCAGTTTAGTCTAGTCTGAAAAACACTCACTAAAAATCCTTTTGTTTGCTACCAAGTGCCCCTTATCTGCAGAAAATAGCTCATTTCATGTCCTGATGTGTCCATAGGAAGCACCACTCAGCCATGGGGCTTTCCCCAGAGCCTTGCTTTCTGACAGGGTTGTGAGTTGCTCAGGAGGAGCCAGGTATGACTTTTCCTCCCTTCCCAGGCCCAGGGTGATGGTGCTGCACTGTGGCTTTCCCAGAGCAGTTATTTCAACACAGCTGTTGTTTGTTCCCTTTGCTGGCAGTGGAGTTGGTAAGAAATCTTTAAAGTTAAGTCAGTTGCTTCAGTTTTTGGGCTAGGTTTGCTCTAGTGTTTTATTTATGTTTCTGGACTGGATGAATGTCCTTGGTATTTATTTTTTACTGTAGATCTTTTATAAACAAAACAAAAAGGAAACTTCTGCAAACAGTTTTTCTGGTATGACATGAGCATTGTTTGCATAGAGCAAACAGCAGAGCATTGACTTTACAACATGTATGCAAAGGCAGAGAAATGATTCCCACAGCAGAATTCATCCATGTCTCCATGGATTCATCCACAAATATGTGCCTCCAAGCTGGCTGTCACCACAGAGAGGCCATGAGATGCACAGCTGTCAGGTTGTGCTGGAATTGGTTTTTTGGGATTGCAGTTACTAGGAGAGCACATGTGTGCACATGCATGAAAAACATGAGTGTGCAAGTTTGGCCTCCATAAATTAGATCTGTCTGTTGAGTATTTAAATAAGTAGAACATAACTCTGAAATAGTGTGTGGCAACTTCCAATGGAAAGCAACCCCACACTGAGAAATCACTGGGCTGCAGAACCATCAGCCCCTCGTTCTGTCACTGAAATTCACCAAAAACCAAGCAAAATAAAACTCTTTAACACCAATGTAGTGTTAAGAAGAGGAATCATTTACTACAGGATAAGCTCCACCTAATGTGCACACGATTCTCTACAAGTATATTGCTTATATACAGTCACCTCATGCATATTGTAAGTGGCCATTACCATAAAATCCTCCCCATGCTCCCAGGTTCAGGTTTTTTAATAGCCTTGTTTTGGCTGTAGCTGCATTCCTAAGCCAGATGTTTTAGGAATTCAATAAGTCCTTGCTGAGAGAGCAGCTCCTGCATACCCCATTTCTTTTTGCTAAAAGTACAAAGACACAGCAGAAATTCAATCAACCCTTTTGGTATCAATTCCCTCCTTTGAAACATCTCAAATTCCTTAAGGCCATTTGGTAAGTTCCAACATGATTTCTATCTGTAGTCACCTATATTCCCACAAGATTATGACTGATCATTCTGCAAACACAACCAACAGCAATGCTGATAATTATTACAACTACAATGATACTTCCAATGGTTTCCAGTATTGCATCCAGCCTTCCTTTCAGGGACCATCAGGCTATTCCTTGAAGAATTTTACTGAACTAGTTAGTTATAGGATAGCATGGCTATCCTCAGTAACTGGCCACATTTTATGGTTTTGAAAATCTTATGTTACATTTGGGATGTATACACAACAATGTTTTCTATCCAGTTTTAAATATCCAAAACCCTCTTGTTCTTTGGCCAGCAATAGATCTAAGGCCATTCTGTTTTGTAATGTCAGATTATCATATTGAATCATCACTGACAGATTTACAGGGACAATTCCCCAGGAACAAGTTCCCCTGCTGAACTGGAGATAGGGAGGCAGGTTGTAATGCTGGACAGATTGTGCATCTTACCAAACCCTTGGGTTTAAGTCAATATTAAATTTTCTTCAACACTTCCACCTAAAGATAAAATAATTCCCATAAATATTAGTCTATACATGTTGCTGATTGTTTGCAGATGTCTTCAACATTTTCAGCTGCAGGGGTCCAGCATTTTCCACTGTCCACTCTTGGTTGGGAGACCTTCTCAATTCAAGTGCAATGTATCCAGGAGTTAATTCCTTTCACTTTCACAGCTGGTCTTATAGTCACCAGAACCAGATAAGGTCCTTTCCACTGCTCCTGAAGTGGCTGAGGTTTCCAGATCTGGATGTGTATGTGATCCTCAGGCTGAAATGAGTGACCTGGGGTGTCTAGGGTAAGAGGTTCTGAGAGAATGACAAACCGTTTTTGTTCATTCAAGGGTTTCCCTAATAAAATTAAATATTGTTCTATTTCCTGATTCCCAATTTGTTCCTCAGATCCAGGGAAAGTTGCAGCAGAAAATGATCTCCCAAACATCAATTCATATTGGCTCCCCTTCTGGTTAGTTTGGGGCTGTACTCTAACTCACAGCAAGCCTGGTGGTAACACCTGTGGCCATTTTAGGAAAGGTTCCTGACACATTTTGCCAATCTATCTCTTTAAAGTTTGATTAATTCCACTAGATTGCAGTCCCCATGGAGTATGTAAATCCCAAATTATACCCAACTGCTTGCTAAGTTGCTGTAACACTTCAGATATAAAATGGGGTCCCCTATCAAATGACATCCCAATAGGAACTAAAAACCTGGGTATGACCTCTTTGAGGAGTACCTTGGTGAATTTCCTGGCCTTGTTGGTGCAGCAGGAGAAAACTTCTGGCCACCTGGAAAAGGTGTCCAATAAATAATACCAGGAGATACTTGCATTATTGTTGTTGTGTTAGCTCAGGAAAAACAATTTGCAAGTAATCCCTAGGGGTGTTTCCTCTTTTAGTGATCCATGGAGGCAGTCTTTTTGAATTCAAAGGATTACTTTTAAGACATATCAGACATTTTTCTGTAACAGACTTGACACTTTTTGTCATAGGGACACTGGTATCTGAGTCCTTGGACCAGTCACCATAGCTCTGATTCCCCAGTGGGTTTGCTGGTATTTCTCCTTGACAATTTGCAGCACTAGTTGTGTTGGGACTATGATCTGGTTGTTGGGAGTTACCAGCCATCCACTCTCTCTGTTTTAGGCAAGTAGCTGATTTTAAATCTGTCTGACTATATCCAGGGCTAACTTCTGGGAGTGAAACAGCTTTCTTAGGTATTAATGTCAGGATGCCTTGTTGTGCAATCTGTTGTGCAGATTTATCTGCAAGTCTGTTTCCTACAAGAATTTGGGAATCCCCAAGCTGGTATGCCCTGCAGTGTAGTACAGACACTTCTCTGGGCAGCTGGGTGGCATCAAGGAAGGACAATATTTCTTGTGTATATTAATGAGAGATCCCTATGCTGTTAATAGACCTGTTTCCTTCCATATGGTTCCATGGGCATGAACAACTCGAAAAGCATATTTTGAGTCAGTTCATATGTGTACTCTTCCTCCTGCTGCCACTTCCAGGACTCTTCACAGCACTATGGGCTCTGCCTTTTGTGCTGAGGTGTCCATGGGCAGTGGTGCAGCTTCTCTTACCTTGGTTGACGTTACTATGGCATAGCCAGCTTTTTATTTTCCATCTTGCACCAAGCCACTTCCTTCTGTACAGAACTCTGGATCTTCACTTGGTGCATCTTGTAGGTCTGGTTAGCTTAGATAAACTTGCTCAACTGTGTGTAGGTGATTGAGGGTCAGCTGCTCTTCTCCTTGTATCGGGATGTTCAGGACTTGGGCTGGATTTACCACAGTGGTTACTTTCGGCTCCACATCTTCTTGCTCCACTAGAGCAGTCTGATATTTCAGTGTACAGCCTGGGGAAAGCCAATGCCCCCCTTTTTGGCAAAACACTGGTTATGGTGTGTGAAGGGTACTATCTTTTGTTCCAAAGTCAATTTCCTGGCCTCTTGGGTGAGGAGAACAGTCACTGTTACAGCTTGCAGGCATCTGGACCATCCCTGGCTGACCTTGTCCAGCTGTTTTAAAAAGCACCCCACAGGCCTCTTGAAATCTCCCACCTTCTGAGCCAGAACTCCAAGGATGAGGTGTTGTCATTCATGCCCAAAAAGCTCAAAGGGCTATGTTAAGTCTGGAAGTCCTAGGGCAGGTGCAGATATCAGGGCCATCTTTATGTTACAGAACACATGTTCACTCTCAGGAGTCCAAATCAAAGGTCCTTCCAGGGCCTCCTTTAAAAGCTCAATGATTTGACCGAAAGTCCGTAATTTAAAACCCAAAGTCTGCACCATCCAGCCATAACCAGGAATGCTGTTAAATTTTGGACAATTGCAGGTTAGGGTACTTGGTAGATGGCCTCTTTTCTGTCCATTCCCAATTTCCACTGTCCTGGTATTATTTCAAACCCTAGGTAGGTAACTTGCTGCCTCATGATTTGAGCTTTTTCCCAAAACACCTCGTAACCTCCTTGGCCTATGAAATTTAGAAGACTGATAGTCAATTCCATGCACTTTTCATTAGCTTCAGTTGCTAGTAAGATATCTTCAATATACTGCAGGACCAACCCTTCAGGGTACTCCTTTTTCCAGGTCTCTAATTCTTTTACTAGTTGGTTCCCAAAAATAGTTAGACTATTTTTAAATTCTTCTGGTAACACAGTCCAGGTAAGCTGAGTCTTCCTACCAGTCTGAGTGTTTTCCCATTCAAAGGCAAAAATGCCCTGGCTTTGCTTATCAAGAGGTATGCAAAAGAAGGCATCCTTCAAACCTATCACTGTAAAACCATTGGTGATATTCTGTAAGGGATGTCAACGGGGTAAAGGGATTTGCAACAACAGGCTGGATATCTGGAAATATTTGATTGATTGCTCATAGGTCCTGTACCAATCTGTAGTTATTCATCCCCGGCTTTTAAACTGGCAAAATGGGAGTGTTCTTACTTACATTCTATCAATAATCCAAAATCTCTCAAATTTTCGGTTAGATTCTCAATTCCCCTCCTAACTACTAATTTTAAAGGATATTGTTTCTGCTTTATTGGTTTTGATCCAGGTTTTAGGGTAAAACTTACAAGCTGAGCTTGTTGGGAATGGCCTGGAGTTCCACTAGTCCAAATCAAGGGTGTTTTACTGCGTTTTCTGTTGTTTCTGGTATTTCTCCAGAATTGTCTGGTTCCAGTGTTCCCTGCAACATAAAAGTTCTTGCCTTAATGGCTTTAGTCTCAGGTACCAATAACTGTGTTTCTCCATCTTTTAACAAAACCCATGCCTCCAATTTACTAAGCAGTTCTCTTCCTCACAGAGGAATGGGACATTCAGGCATATATAAAAAATGGTGTGTTTTCCACTGTTAATGGGGTTAAAGAATGTTTGTTTTCCCTCTTTTCCTGTTGCACCAACAACATTTACAGTTTCTTGGTTTAATCTTCCATGATTTGTATTTAATACCGAATAAGTAGCCCCCGTGTCTATTAAAAAATTGATTTTCTCTTTCCTCCAACTCTATTGCAACAAGGGTTTAGCTGGGGTTTTCACTCCCGATTCCCATCATTCCTGATGCAGGGTTAGCTTGGTTACCTTGGGCCCTTTCAGGTTCTTGGGGCATTCCCGTTTCCATTGCCCGAGGCCCCTACAATACGCGAACTGATTCGGGGGCAGCCTTCCGTGGGCAGAGCGCATCTCCGCCCTGCGGTTAAACAGCGCCCTCTGCAGGGCTGCACTGAGCATTGCATCCCTACATCTTTTTTTTCTTTCCACCTCCCGTTTCTTTTCTCTCTCCTCCCTTTCCATTTCCCACTTCTTCTTTCTCTCCTCCCAGTCCATTTCCCATCTCTTTTCTTTCTGCTCCTTCTCCTTTTCTCTCTCCCGAATCTTGTTTTCTTCCTCTTCTCCCTTATTATTAAAAGCTATCCAGGCCACTTGTAAGAGTTCTCCTAGGTCACGAGGCTCTGCTCCCTCCAGCTTGTGTAACTTCTTTCTAATATCCGGTGCTGAGTTCCCTATGAAGACGGAAGCCAGCTGTACAGCCTCCTCTGATTTTTCCGGATCAATATTAGTGTATCTCCTGGCAGTTGCCCTTAGGCGTTCCACAAATGCAGTTGGAGTCTCATGGGGTTCTTGTTTCACCTCATGAAGTTTAGACCAATTGATTGCCTTTGGCATTGCATGTCTAAAGCCAAATAATATCCATTGTTGATACTGTTCCAGAAAAACCCTCCCCTGCTTTGTGTTAGGGTCCCAATGGGGGTCCTGGGAGGGAAAATGCTCTTTCACAGTTCCTGGTAATGCACCTGCTGTAACTATCCTGTCCACCTCTTTCCTAGCAGTCCTGAGTACCACCTCTCTTTCTGTGGAGTCTAATACAGTATCTAACAGAACATGTGTAACCCCTCAGTCTGGGTTCTGGGTCTTAAGGATAGTTTCAAATACTCTAGATACTCTCTCTGGATCTTCTCTGTAGAGCCCTGCCAGTCTCATCCATGCCTCGAGATCAACGAGGGAGAAAGGTACCTTCACCACTCTCAGGCTGTGAGATCCCACCCCTGCCCAGAGCTGAGCTACGGCCTCCTGCTTATCCCTCTCCTGCTCCCCTACCTCCTGCTTTATCACCTCCTGCTTTCTCACCTCCTGCTCCCCTATCTCTGGCATTCTCACCTCCTGCTCACCCTGGGCTCTCCCACCACTGGATTTGAAATTAACTCTTGCCTCCCTGCTGACTGCTCATCTCCTCCTTGTCCTTCCCCCTTATCAGGCACACCCCATTTCTCTATCCCCCTGTCTCCTGCATCTGGTGCCTCTATCATTTCTACATCATCCTCCTCCCATCAGCTGTGTCACTTCAAACAGTGGTGCCAAATACTACAAGAAGAACAACATTGTTTTAATTGCCTATCCTTTTCCCCTTCCTTTTCAGAAGCTAACATGAGAGGGTTTGACAGGCTGGGTAGGCACCCCCTTTGCAACTCCAGATGGTTTCTTGAAGTAAAGAACAGATCTACATAAAGCATCTCACTCCATTTCTGCTCTCTTCTACAAAACAGCCTGAGCTGTAACATGGTATGATAATCTAAGGTGCCGTTCTTCAGCCACTTCGCCTGATAGTCCACTTTATACAGTGGCCACCAGTAGCTGCAAAATTAGATTAGTCTGGATTTAATTAGTGAGTCTCCCCCTGTATTTTCCCAGTGGTTCAATATACATTTCAACGGAGAATTCGGGATATCATTTCCACTCTAGTTTTAGAAAAGACCGCCCCCATACTCAATAATACAAGTATATAACAACAGCTGGAAAGCGAATATAATGATTATCTGAGTGCGAGGAGTCCCTGAGTTTCTGGGCTGCAGTGGGTGAGTGACGCTGCCCAGGAGGCTGGCACTTGAGGAGGCGAGAACCCGCCGAGCCGGGGCCGGGCTGCTGTGCTGCGAGTCCGTTGGGTTTCTTCTTTTCTCCTCCCCAAGCCAAGGTGACGGCAGGGGAACGGCTGAGCTGCAACTGGGGGTGCCCCTGCCCGCCTGCGCTCTCCCACTCGCGCCGGGAATCCGACATGCACTGGCACGAGAGGGCGCTTCGCGTCCTCAAATGCGATTTCAGCCGCGCACACGGAGAATAAATCGACAATCAATAGCACACCCCCTCACCCCGATCGCTTCGAAACCCCAACAGTCAGTTGTTTCAACACTCTTCCAGCAAACGAGTTTTATATCACAGGCGTCCCAGTGTTGATTTTATAGGCCAGCAAACTGAAATCAACACACAACCCATTCACACTCACACTGCCAGAGACCAAAAGGGATTCAGAGTATCTAAGCAAACTGCACCACAAAAGTGAGCACAGCAATGCTTTGGCTCCGGTGTTATGAGCCTGTTTTCCTTCTCCTTGACCAGCTACAACACTGCTTTTAGTTTTCTGCTCCAGGGAAACCCCTCGGAGGGAACTCAAATCCCCTAGTCCTGAGGGTCTGGAACCCCCAGTAGTCCTGGGGGACTCAAAGCTCCGGGCAGTGAGCTTTACCAAGGACTTGAACCCTGTTGGGTGACTCAAACCCCTCACCAGTAACTCTGTGAGGGGACTCGTACCCTTCGTCAATAACCCCAAGATAAACAATTTCAGTGATGCCTTTACTCACCCCAGGGATCTTCCCTTGAGCCCCGATGGTCTGAGGCCGAGGTTCCCCCGCAGAACCCCTCGGTGCCAGCTGGAGATCTGTCGACTGCAGATCCGTCAAGGCTCAGAGGTGAGCTCCCATCTGGGTGGCCAATAACTGTCACCAAAATTCACCAAAAAGCGGGTAAAATAAAAGCCCTTAACACCAATGTAGCGATAAGAAGCTATCACAGGCCTGGTGCACAGGGGATAAGCTCCACCTGGCGTGCACAAGATTCACTACAAGTGCATTGCTTATATACAGTCACCGTATGTGTATTATAATTGTTCATTACCATAAAACCTTCCCCGTGTTGCCAGGTTCAGTTATTTCTACAGTCTTGTTTTGGCTATAGCTGCATTCCTAAGGCAGATGTCTTCCCCTTATCTTCCTTCTGTCCTTGATGAGAAAGCAGCTCCTGCATACCCCGTTTCTTTGCTAAAAGTACACAGACACAGCAGAAATTGGATTAATGCTTTTGGTACCAGTTCCACAACAGGACTGAGAGCCCATCTCTGCTCCTCTCAAGGATTTGGGCTGGAAAGGATAAAAGAAAGAGTGCAGGAGATGAGGAAGGGAGAAAGGCTCTGTGGAAAAAAGGACCAGCCAGGCTGTCCTGTCTTAGCAGCCTGATGGGCTTTCCCAAACAATGAACACTAAGGTTTCTGAACAAATGACAAGCATTTATTTTATACAGATGAAAAAGAAATTAAGATGTCAATACCACACCAAGAATCAAAGACAATTCCCCAAACATTTGAACAGCAAAAACATTTCCAAGACAATAAAGCTAAGGAAACAGCATTACATCTGGAACAATGATGGAAAGCCAGTGGTTTAGCTGCTTTGTTTCCAGTCATATGCAGCAAGTGCTTTATCCTAACTGGATCTGCTTTATGCTAACTGGATCTTTTGGCTTTTTGGTCCCAGCTAAGGCACAAACTAAGACACCTGATAGTGCTCTTCAGCTTGTGAAAGAGCAGGATGTCAGCTCTGTCAAACAGCTCAGGCTAAACAGCTTGTCTAGTGCTGAGGAGCCTGGCTGATAACAGAAACAAAGGGCTTCCTTCACGCCAGCAACTGCCACCAACAGACCTCGGGATGCTCCAGAGCTGGAGACAGAAATCACTGTGTCACCTTAGCTCACTAGCAGAAGGACAAATCTCAGAGAGATGTTCTTTTCTCTACATTTCAGTGGTTCATGCTGATAAATTACCCCCAACTTTTGCACATGACCTCTTCAAAACAGCTCTCCTGGCTGTAACCCAAACTTTCCCCCAGCAACAGACTGAAAGTCTATAAATGTGAAGAATGTCCTCTTCCAGGCCCCTCAGGAGAAGCAAGACTGGGTTCCTGCCAAGTGCCCCAGAACAGATCTGCAGTGCTACCTGGAGTTGCAAGAACTTGGGGAGAGCCGTGTCCTCTCATCTGCAGTCTCTCCACAGCACAGGTCGCTGTTCAGAGTTTCTGGGAGGAAAACCAGTTTCTCTGTTTCAGAGAGTCTGGGCTCCCAGAGTTTCTGCAGAGGAAGTACTGGTGGTTGAGAGCTGCTTTGGCTGAGATGCGCTTGCTGGGATCATACAGGAGCAATTGCTGCCAAGAGAAAAACCCAAAAGATTTAGGATTTTGAAAACTGGGTGACTGATTGCACCTGCATGCAGCTGGGCCCAGATGCAGATGTTGGTCCTGCCTTTTTCCTTCTCTGGGCTTCAGGAGTCACCCACAACTGAAGTTACTCTGGGGATTATCTTAGAGGAGTTCCTTGACTCCCAGTGCAGTGGTTCCTAGAGGAACCTGTAATGACAGTCCTTCTTCAGAGTAGGATTGAGCCCTGTTCCATGATTTGGTGCTTCTGCAATATCAGAGGTGAGCACTCAACCCAGATTAGCTAACACACTTCCAGGTAATTAAATCTCAAATATCCCTATTCCTTGCCCAGTTTGGAAGTATCCTGTCTATCCCCAGGCCCTGTTCTGAGCCCTCACTCACCGTCAGTAAGTCTCTCCCATCTCGATCTAAGTTTGGAACAATGTCCTTCATCTCCTTCCTTGGCCACCGGGGAAAGCTGCCCTTGTAGTCAGGGAGCTGGGTCACACCAGGCCAGGTCACCTCAGTGGGAGTGCCCAGGGTGCGAAAGATCTGGAAGAGCTGATCGATCTCAGAGTCGCCTGGAAACAGGGCCTTCCTGGTCATCTGGGGGAAGAAAAGAAAAAGCCAGTTCCCACCTTTCCATCAGTTGTGTGTCCTATTTCCTGCTGCAAGCAACCCTCTGTCCCAGCAGGTGCAAACAACTGCATAGACCAGGGCAGTTACAATGCAATGATTCTGCCAGGCAGTGGTTGGGAACATCACAGGTGTCTGAGTGCTTGTTCCCACTCTTGGCTAGCTCCCTCCTGCCTGCTCTGCAATTCAGGGACTTTGGGAATGAAGAAAAATGCTATTATACTGCAGAGCTAACCAGAGCTCTTCCAAGGGGAGTATGGACCCCTAGGAGTTCCATTCTGCCATGCCACAAGAGTGCTTGTTCTCTGCAGCCCACCATGGGGACATCTGAATAGTCATATTCTCCCAGAGTCAAAATGCTGGAGCAGTAAGGCTGAAGTTACCCCTTTTGCAAGGAGAGGCACAGTGTTCCAATGTGCTTGGAACTGCAGCCTTCTGCCAGGCCCCCAGGGTGGCAGATTTCCTTCTGAGATAAGGACCAGCTAACCCTTAGGGTGGACTTTCCATAAAGCACACCCCAGGGCAGGGTGAGAATACAGTATCCCAGATGTTCTGTATCTCATCCCTCCTTCCCACTGCAGCTGCCTCCTCTGGCTCATTAAAGAGATTATTTAAACCCATCCTACCATTTCTGCAAAGATGCAGCCGATGCTCCAGATATCCACAGGGGTCGAGTAGTATCTGCATCCCAGCAGTATCTCAGGGGCTCGGTACCACAGAGTCACCACCTGAAAAGGAACCAACAAACAGCCTGTGTCTGGTTTCCCTGGATGAAACCAGAGTCATGGGACCCTCCCTTCTCAGCTGTAATGCAGTGACTGTACAAATCAGAGTGTGTTAAGGCCTTGCTAAATTCACAGACACTTTAGTGCCCACAAGGTTGAGATTAACGGGACATTCTTCAACAACACAGTCTGGAACAATTAAATGTACTCTGTGGAGAGAAAGTGGGAGCCCAGCTGGCAGCCAGGCTCCAGTAGAGACAGTCAGCACACCTTGTGGGGACATGGAGGTCCCTTAGCTGCAGGTGAAGTTAAGAGCACATTCCTGGCATGGCTGTGCCTATGTTACGGATGAGCAACTTGTGCTGCTGCTGCTGCTGCTGCTGCTGTTCCCCCACTCTGGATTGTGTACCCCACTCAGGGAGCATCAACACTACCTCATGAGTGTATGTGCGTAGGGGCACCCCGAAAGCTCTTGCCAGTCCAAAATCAGCCAGCTTGATTGCTCCTGCTTCGTTAATGAGCAAGTTCTGCGGCTTCAAGTCCCTGTGGATGACCCTGTGCGAGTGGCAGAAGCTCACACCCTGCAGCAGCTGGTAAAGGTAGTTCTAAGGAGAGAACAGATTTCAGATAAAGCCACAATGAAAACACTTTGAACTCTGGATTGTGCAAACCAACACACTTTGGATCACTTATAGATCTGAGTGGGAAGAAAGTTCTTGTTACAGTGCAACATCAGGCTTATGGGCCACTGCTCAGAGATACACACAAACTGCTGCCACGCCACGTGGGGACAGAGAGACTCTAATCCAGGCACTGTCAGTCCCTTCCACCCACCCATTACTGTCTACAACGACAATTAGCAACAGATCTCTCTTTTGTTCTGCAGCAAGATTGACCAGAGAGCCTGAAAACAGCTGGGAAATAAACTTTTCTGAGCAATAGCGCTATGAGGGTTTCCCAGCTGAAATGTTTGAGATCTAGGAGGCTGAGAAATCATTTCCAGGCCCAGACTGAGCAGTTCCGAGATGGCTCTGAGATGCCCAGCAGAAGGCAACAGGGACATGCTGTCTGCCCTGCCTGTTGGCATTCCCTCCACACTGTACCTTCACCAAGCTTAAAGGAAGCTCTCCAGATTGGCATGAGTCCATGTACTTCTTCAAGTCCTGGTTCAGATACTCAAACACTATATAGAGCTTCTTCTGACTGTGTATGACATCCAGGAGCCTGTAAAAAAAGTACAGGCTCTCCTTTCAGTATCTGCTCCAGACCTCTGCAAATACTCAAACATCCCTCCTCCCACACATGCCTCTGCTCTGTTGGTCCCTTGGAGAAGAGAGGGGCAGTTTAAGGACAGAATCTAGTATGGGATAGCAGCAGTGTGTTGCTGAAGTGGCAGACCCATGAGGTATTGCTGAAAGCCAGGGAAATGCAAGGGATTCCTGTATTTTCCTCTGTGTTTTGCTCCTGCCTATGCAGTTGGGGAAGGACAGAAAAAACCCCTTGCTGTCTGCTCCCAGAGCAGGAGCTCATGGATGAGCTGGTGGGGAGGGTGAATCCAGGTCTTACCTGACTATGTTAGGGTGCTTCAGCTCCTTCAGCAGTGAGATTTCTCGGATTGCAGTGCTGGGGACACCCTCTGACTCCCTGTGGCAGAGATAGGCTTTACTGCACCCCATAACCCAGGGGGATCCCACAGCCCAATGGGGCTCTGTGTCCCTTCCTTCTTCCACTGTACCCCAAGGGAGCATTTAAGTTTGGGGTGGTGCAGTGGTTGGGGTGGGCTGGGGTGAGGCAGGGGGAAATGGAGTTGTGGGCAAGGAGAGGGAGGGGATGACCTAGATATGCAAGCCTTGGGGCAGAGCTTGTTTGGAAGCACCTAAGGGTGCATTTAGAGAAAGAATAATGTATTAAATACTTAGATCTTTCTTTTTGGAGGTGGGGGAAAATGAAAGCTCTTTGCCCCTCAGGCAGCCACCTCCCTCACCCTGAGGGGCCACCATGGGGTGCAGCCCCAGCACATTGGCTCCCAGCCCACACAGACACCCCTCGCTGTGCACACAGCTCAGGGTTTACCCAGGGGAACAGCAATAAGCTTTTACCTGCTCAGTCCCACCCTGGAGGGCCGAGGCTGATCCTGCCTGACCCCCACAGCACGGCCCTGAGGGAGACACTTCCTCACAACATGGCAGCTGCTTCCCCCTGCCCTGTGCCACAGACCCAGGGCCAAGTGCTGCCAGGTCAGGCCCTAAACACTTGTACTCAAAGATTTTGAGCTGCTGGCTCAGAAGTGGGTTAAATCAGCCCTTTTCTAGGCCACCTGAAAGTCGGGGTCTTCCTGTGCACCCACACTGCTGCCATGCCCATGAAACACAGAGCCCCCATGCCCTCCAGACAATGTTCCTTTTGCTCTGCCTTTCCTGGTGCCACAATACATAAGATTTAATCCTAGAGACATCATTTCTCCCCCTCATGTCAGGCTTCTTTGTGCCTCTTGCACCACACTGGGCATAGGCCTGGCGCCATGGCAGGCCCAGGGCTTTGCCCCACTCACGCGTCCAGGCGGATCTTCTTGAGGGCCACCAGCTGCCCCGTGCGCTTGTTGCGAGCCTTGTACACCACGCCATAAGTGCCCTCCCCAATCTTCTCCACCTTCTGGAACGACTCCTGGATGGCCTCCATGGGGCCGCCTCAGCCTGCCGATGACAGTGGGGGGAGCTTGCACCCTGCTCTGAGGGGAGGAAAAAAAAGCGGGAAACAAAAAGGTGAATGTGGGGAAAGCGTTTGAGCGCCCCAGGTGCTCCCTGAGGTGCTGCCGGGGTCTGGGTCCCACCTTGCCACTCCCTCAGCCTTGAGGGACCCCTCAGGGACCTGCCTGGGGCAGCTGGGACTGGACAAGGAGGCCTGGTGGGGTCTGGGGTGTCCAGGGAGCTTCGGGTGGACAGAGCCGCAGAGGAGCCACCCAGGCTGGCTGTTCTGCTGCCCAGGTTGTGCAGTGTGCTGGCTACAGCCAAAAACTGAGGAAAATTGACGTAAAGAGGCACTTTGGGGAAGAGCAGCATGCACTGCACAGGGCCGGGGGAAGCTCTCCTGCTGCACCTGCAGAGTGCTGGGCATCGGTGCAGTGATTGAGTTCATAATTACGGCTCTTTGGGACACGCCGAGGGCAAACACTCAGCAGAAATGTATTTTTTATTGTTTGCTTGGAGATGGGGTTTTTTTTGGGGGGGTGGGGGGGTGTTTGGTGGTTTTTGTTGTTGTTTCATCTTTTTTTCCCCTTTTATTTTGTCTTGCACAATTGTCCCTTGAGCCTCCCCGACATGGGCTGTGCTGCTCAGTGAGCCTTCGGGAAATGTCCTTGAGGGGGAATTAATCATTGACTCGATAGCTGACAGAACACAAGATTAAAATAAACTTATGTATGTGGCACCAGGAAAGAAAGAAGCAAAGGGAATTTCATCTGGGGGACTTGGGGGCTCCATGTCCCTGGGTGAGCATGGACACTGCAGCTGCATGGGTGCACAGGGAACACCCAAACTTTTAGGTGACCTAAAAAAGGGCTGATTTAACCCATTGCTGAGCCAGCAGCTCAAAATCTTTAAGTGCAAGCAGAAAAGGCTGGAGATGGCTGCATGCCCCTGCAAACCACAGGCAGGGCTCACTCCAAATTTGGGGATTTCTACAGCACAGGAGAGTTTTCTCTCCCTTGCACAAACATTTGATTCTCATCTGTTATTAGCAATGTTCTGTCTTTCATCAATGGTTTAATTCAGCTGTGTGGGTCTGGCACCATGTTCTTTAACCAGAGTGGCTCTGATGTAACTTCATCTCCTTTTCTCACAACTTTTTTAAAGCCAGCCCCTTCCATACACACCCAGTACTTGGGAGAAAGAGGAAAACTGCATTTTCTTACATCATCTATAGGGTTTGTGCAGGGCCTAACACACATGACTTGGCAAGAAAGAGGGATTTAATCAATAAAAGAGAGGCTGCCTTCTTTTTTCATCTTTATTTTGAAATTTTCAGTCAAAATATTTAGATACTTCGAAAACAGTGATTTAAGGTCTCTTAAACTTAGTTGTGTCAAGGAAGAAAGTCAAGTACTCAGGGTACTGCAAATATTTATCTTAGAGTTAGAATTAATCCTCCCCTCAGATACCAGTTCTTCCTACCTGATGAGGCAGGTACTACTGAAAATAGGGACTCTTTGTTCTTGTTTCTTTGGTCAGCCCAGATATGTGAGTGTTTTGCCAGGAATGTTCCTGTGTGGCAGCTGAGTCAGGGTACCCCAACACAGGCACTCGTGAGTCCGCAGCCAGGCAGGGCTAATGAACTTTGTGCTAATGCCCTCTTCCCCCATTTGCCAAAGCTGAGCTGCTTAACTCCAGATTCAGAGACTTCTTCTGGATTCTTCATGTTGTGCATTATGAAAAGATCAGTACAACTCAAATGTTCCCTTTCCTTAACCACCCTTTCAAGCAAACAACAAACCTGCTTCCCAGAGCTATTTTCAATCATGACACCTGGGGCAGGAATGGACAGCCCACAGCCACACACATTGACTCACAGTCTTCACGTGTTTTCCTGCTCAGTGACTTTGCTGTTTGCCACAGCAAACACACATCCTAATTTACTTTTAACATATTTGTTGCAAATGTCAGTGCAAGGACCAGCGTGTGGCTGGCCTCAGAGCTGCTGTCAGGATATGCTGTTTTCCCTCTGCCTCTCACTGAAGTATTTCCTCTGCTCCTGTATGGCTTGTTCCAGCAGAGACACGTCCATCCCTTCCACGCAGGTCAATATTCGTGCTTTTACCACAGGACTGGAAGTTTCTGGAGAAAGGAAAAGAGACAGAGCAGCTTGGAGACAGAGAGTTCCCTCAGGCAAAATATGACTCAAGCTGGGCAAATAACCATAGCCTGAGAACTTCAGGAGACCAGACTGGCTGCGTGCTGTCACTGATGTGAACAGAAAGAGCAGCTTAATTTAGTGATGTGCCTTCCCTCTGCCCTGATGGCTACAAAATGATGGTGACTGCCACTGCACCCCACTTGCACTGGAGAACAGTGACAGTGCCTGCCATGCAGCATCTGTCTACTTTGTGGCTGGATGCACTTTGGTTTTCCTTGTCTGAAAAGCAGCAGTGATGGCTCTGAGCTCATTTCTGAATATCCCTGTGCAGACAAGAGGGCTTAGAAGAGGCTCAAAGCTGGCTACAACCATTCATTGGTGGCACTCAAGTGGCAACATGGAGCTGCACAGAAGGGCCAAATCTTGGTGTCACAGCCTTGGTGACACAGCCACCATCTCAGTCTGCACCCCTTCTACCCTTGCAACTCCCTCCTAGGCTGGGATGACCAAAATCACAATTTTCTAAAGGAATTTTGCAGCAGGTCACTCTCTAGAGGCCATGTGAAGTGTGGCTTTCCACATGCCACTAAGGACTTCTATGGCATGAATGCAAATGCTTTTTATCAGGTGTGGCCAAGATAACAAAGAATTTCCCTCCCCATCCCATGGCCCAGCTCAGATCAACTCCCCACGCAAAGCACCAAGAAGCTGGAACATAGGGCACCCCAGAAAAGGACAACAGGGTGCCCTGCATGACAGAGCCTGCCTGCATTCCTTACATGTCTCAGAGCAGGGATAATAATTAGAGCCTTTCAAGGATGGCAAAGACCAACCCAGCCACTTACAATGAGGTATTGCTGCAATCTGCCATGTTTGAGGTGAAGACAGCTGGTGTGGTGGCTGGCAGTGATGCCAGAAGGCTTTTTAGCACAGGTTTCACAAGCCCAGCAATGCTGCTGAAATGCTTCTTGTTTCTAAAAAAACTCTGTGCCAGAGGACCAGATTTTTGCCAAGATAAGGGTGGCTCTTCTCATGGCCAGCAGGGACAGACAGGCTGCTCCTACCTTGAATCACACATTCGTGTGACTGGAGGAGCTGCACAAGAGGAGCCTTGGCCCAGGCTGTCCTCAGTGACTCAGGGAACCCCAAAAGAGCTGATGTACCATGAAGAGCAGCAAAGGGCACCAGTTCCTGGAGCATTTACCTTCCCTGTGTTCAGCCTCTCCCAGGACTAGGTAGAAAGATCCCTCTTGGGCTTGGAATGGCTCCACAAACTTGGTGTCAACACAGACTTGGTACTGAGCCAAGTTGTGCTGTGTGGTGAGAATGGCTTCAGATCGGGCTGGGTCATAGCAGCATAACCTGGGAATGATCAGTTTGGGAAGCTCAGCTGTGCAGAAATTCAATTACAAACCAAAGGGTGGGGGGGGCTCAGCCAGTGAAGGAAAGGCCTGGCCTGCAAGGAGAGCAGAGTACCCTTCTCACCTGCCAAATGTCCTCAGTGTCTTCCCCTCGGGGAGCAAGCTGTTGATCTCCCACGGGAAGTAATAGACGCCAGCACTTGGCAGCATCTCACACAACGGCTGGCCTGCAGTAAAGCAAAAGGTCTGAATCCATGCTTCTCCAGTACCTGATCCAAGTTTTAAGTGATACGGCCCTTCAACTCCTTCCTTGCCCAGGTTCCACCATCCAGGGGGTTGCTAGAGCCTCACAGCTTCCCTGCTGAGTCCTATTTGCAGGTCAGTGCATGTGCCAAGCCCAGGGCATCTTGGCACAAAGAGGAGCTGCCTAGTCCCATACAACCCAGCCTGAAGTACAGCCGGTCCACCAGGTCCTCTGGGTCACCCCCAGGCTGTGGACAAGTTGAGAAAGGTTAAGTAAGTGGGGAGAATGGTGACTGAGCAGTTCAGAGAGTGTGAGGGACTGAGATGCAGGGATAGCCACAGCTGCTGGGGTGACAGAATACCATGCAGCAAGATTTTAAGGAATGATCCTGAGCCTGTTGTCTTACTGCAGCATAAAATGTTCTGGCAGTGTCTGATCCTGCAGCTGGAAAATGATAAATTGGATCCAAGCCAGCCTGGTTTCGTCAGAAGTCTGGTAGGCTTTAGCAGACAGGGATGAGTGAGAAGGATTAATTCCAATATATGGCTCAGGTGGGAACTCCCAGGAGCTCCTGCAGTGGAGCTGGGTTGGCACAGGCAAGTCAGCCACAGCACAGAGCACACAGAGAGGCAGGAATGCAAAGCAGCTTCAGCAAAGTTCTAACCCTGCCCAGTCAATGTCATAGCAGGCTCCTGGCTGTGCCCTGAAGTGGGTTTTTTTGGCATAATTTTCCCTCTGATCTCCCTTGCAGGCTCCTGTGTTTGGATTATTTCCATGCTTCATTTCCTTTTTCATCTTTTTTTTTTTTTTGCCTCTCTGTGAGGAACTCCAAGAGCTGCACGCCAGCCCAGGCAAGGAGTCCTGCCACTCAGGCAAGTGGGTCCATTGCTGGGTTTTCAAGGACCCCCAATACTGATTACTCAGCAATGGGGACACTGAGCTGACACACACGCTGTGGCTTTAATGCTTGGCGTCCCTTGCCCACCCGACGCATTGATCACGCGATTACAATCTTGCAAAATGTCCCACAGAGGACTCCGTGGGAGGCTGCCGAAACCAGGGCAATCCTAGCTTACCCTGTCCCTGCACACGCCTCTCTGCCTGCTGCCCCACAGTCCCATGCCAGGCTGTGGACACCCAGAGCGGGCTGAAAAACCCCTCTGGCAGGTCCCTGCTCTGGCAGGGTGGAAACCCAACTCCCCGCCCTCTGCAGCTCCCTGCATCCCCGCCGCACCTCACATTTAAAAAGCGGGGTCAATTCCGCACCTCCAGAAGGGCAAAGACTGTCCTGTACCCCTCAGGTTTTGCTCCTGAATCACACTGTGCAGCAAGGTGGATCAGCCAGGCATGCGAGATGCTCGGTGTACATTTAATGTACTTTTTAACGTATAGAGGCATTTCGGTTGTAAAAGCCATACCCCAATCGCCACACACCCTGTGCCCACCCAGTGTGCTACCTAATGCATGCGCCAGCTCCACTGCAGGACCTTGCAGGGAGATCTACGGCAGGCCCAGCCCCAAGCGCAGCCCTTTACGCGCACACCCAGCGCACTATCCAACACCGTATTTAACGCGTGCACAAACGCAGCCCGCTAACGGCATTTAATGAGCTGTTTATTAAATTAACTACTCCATGCTGATGCCGCATGTGCCAGGCGCTCTCCCAGCGCCGCTCCATGCACATCACAGCGCGATTTAAGGCACCGCTCCCAACGCGCCCTCACCGCTCCGCCATCGCCTCCGCGGGAAGGGCCGGCACGGGGCGGACCCCACGTGGTCAGGACCCACGTGGCGTCGCGGGAGTGACGTCACGCGGGGGCGGTGCCGGCGCCGCGGGGAAGGGAAGGGGTCGGGATCGGAATCGGAACTGGGATTTGGGATCGGGCAGAGCCGCCGCCGCCGCGATGTCGGTGAACGCGGACCTGCGGAGGGAGCGCGCCGCCGCCACCTTCCAGCCCGAGCTGCTCACCCACATCTTGGACGGCGGCCCTGAGCGCACTCGCCGCCGCAAGGAGATCGGTGAGGGAGGGCCCGGGCCGTGGGGACGGGGTGAGACAGCCCCGGTCAGGGCTCGGAGGAGGAGAAGGATATGCGGGGGTGGGAAGGGGAGAGGCTGCGTGGTGGGAGAGACCCAGAGAGCACCTCCAGGGAGAGGGAGACTGGGATACAGGGCGGGGGTAACGGGGTGAGGAGCCTCGGGGGAGGTGAGGAACGACGAAGTTGTGAGGGGATCGTGGGGCGGGAGAGGGTGTGGAGGAGCTTT
The DNA here is from genome assembly GCA_013398615.1 of Brachypodius melanocephalos. Lineage (NCBI taxonomy): Eukaryota > Metazoa > Chordata > Aves > Passeriformes > Pycnonotidae > Brachypodius > Brachypodius melanocephalos. Next base: position 4,235,346 of record VZSR01003022.1, read on the forward strand.
TGTAGAGAGGAAGACCCCAAGGAGAGGAGAAAGCTGTGAGGAGAGGGTTTGCAGGTGGAGGGTCAGGGTAAAGGAAGGGGTTAGAGAGGAACAAGACCTCCCTTAAGTCCCTGGTCCTCCTCTTGTCCCCAGAAAGGATTTAGGGTGACCCTGATAGAGCAGTGTCCTTTTACTTCTCTGTTTCCCCTTCTTCCAGGGGATCAGAGGCAGCTTCCCATGGGCATTTCTCATGGGCTGTGTCCCCTCCTTTTTCCTTCCTCACATGCTCTTGCCCAACAATACAAATGTCATCTGTCAGCCGGCACGGCGTGATTATGAGAGATTAATGAGCTGCTTCCAGTCCCTTCCCTGGCCTGGGACTGTCAGAGGCAGGCGTTGTGTAACTTCAGTGCCAAAGGGGAGACACAGAAAGTCTGTGGTCTCTGGGCATCTTGTTTTCCAGTTTGCACAGTGGGAGTAATAACTGTGCCCTTCTGCTGGAGTTACGTGGGGATCAGAGTTCACGAGGCTGCCTGAGCCTGTGAGGCTGTTGCTGAGGGGCCTGCAGGTCTTACATCAGTGAATTGCCCTCCTGCCAAGTCCAGAGTGCTTTGAACTGAAAATGGGGTGTATGTGTGGAATGAGAGTGCCACGAATTGAGCTCACAAAGAACTTTGATTTCTTTCTCGTTTTGTTAACTTCTAATTTTATTTTCAATTTTCTGATGCCTCTACCTTGAGGTAGAACAGGTAAAATGCAGGGTCATTGCTCACCCCCTGCTGAGGTTTATGGAAACTGAGCTTGTTTTCCTCTCCTGTTCTGTCCCTAGAGGCCTTAGTTCTTAATGACCCTGACTTCCAGCACGAAGATTTGAACTTCCTGTCCCGTAGCCAACGCTATGAGCAGGCCATCAGGAAAAGCTCCTTGATGGTGATGAAGCTAAGGGAATATGGAATTGCAGATCCCGAGGAGATCTACTGGTTTAAAAGGTACCTAAAAATGCAGTTTGCTTCTTGTACGTACTTTAATCATCACCGAGGACATTAGGGTTGTGCTTTTTCCCTGTGTTTTTTGTTTAAAGACCACTCAAGTCTGGCTTCAGTGAATTTTGGATGAAACACTGAATTCCTGAATGTTGTGTTTTCTTAGGGCTTTTTTAACAGAAATGCAACATTAACAGTTATACTCTGTTCTTTATATGTGGTGCAGAAACTAAAAGACAGAACTTGAAGTCAGATTTTTTTCCCAAAGGAATAAAAAAATTATATTGTATTACTTTGAATCTGAACAGATCTGATGAGTTTTCAGCTTCTTATGAAATCTCTAAAAGCTGATTACTTCACTTTGCACTTAGACCCAATAAAGTCATGTTGCAGGGATACTTGAATATATTCCAAGATAACTTATAAGTTCTTGTTTATCCTGTGTATTCTATGTCCCTCCTTTAAGCTCCTTGTGCTACAGAGGTTCTCTTTGACTCAGAGACTTTTTGTTGTATCTGACCTTTGGTTTATCTGACAGTATGACCTTTGGATCAAGTTAATCAAAATAAGAATGTCTTTACATCTGAGTTTTCATTCCTTCCAGAAGGAATTAGAGCTCGGTTCCTTATTTTGATACATTTCTCCCCCTAATTCTGTTAAATTCTTTCTGAATTGATGAAACAGAAACTGATAACAGAGAGGTTACACAGATCTAGAAATCTGTTGTAATCCCATGGATGTATCCTCTGGCACATTAAATAATGAACCACACACCCCCTCTCACTTCTTTTGTATAAAATGGGCCCCAGGGCATGACCATTGGCACTGGAAATTGAAATAATCTTGTCCACTGTGCTTTTACTTTCAGAGAAACTGGTCTGCACTGACCTGTGTCATGAAAGTTCTCATGGAAGTAATGTAAATAATTTGAAAATTGTCATTGGTGCACAATGATAACAGGGAACAAGTTCAGTGACAGTAGTGCATTATTCAGGTGCTGCACAGCCAAAGTTAACCATTAATTTTTTTTCCTACACAAGGTTCATTGAAAGTGATGGGGAAGTTTCTTAATTTATTTATTTATTTCTACTGAGAAAATTCAGCAAAGTCTATCCAGTCTATCAGATGGAAAATTTTAACAAATTTTCTGTCTTTTTGTAGCATTAATGACGATATTATATGAAAACAGACTTTTATGAAGTAGTCAAATGAAAGATTCTAGTTTTGTCTTTCCATAAACTTACTTTGGAGTCAGCAATTCTTAAGTGGATGAAAGTGTAATATTTCATAGAGATATCAAATAGTACTTTCATATCTAAGATGACATGAATGATCAGGTGTGACTAGTCAGAATTCACAGTCCAAAACCAACTGAAACAATGAAAAAGGTTTCTTTTTTTTTTTTCCCAAGGTAAAATCTAACTGCAGCCATTCAGGATTTCAAAATTTAATTGCAGCTACTGTAGACTGACTGTATTTGCCATTTTTTATTTATTTCATATACCATATTCATTCTGTAATAACATGTAACAGAATGAAGAGCAGTGCATAAACTTCTTGCTTACAGGTGAAGTGTGTTTGCTCTAAGAACTGTACACTGTTAAAATGCTGAAATGACTTCTTTACTATAATGTGTGGTGTTGGCAAGGGAGGATGCGGGCTTGCTGCTGCTTAAAAAATGGATGAAATGAAAGGATTATTTTTTCATCCTTTGATTTCATTGGCATTTTAACATCTGTCCCTACTTTCCCACCTGTTGAGTGTTAAATATTTTTTTAAATTTGGTGAACTGCACTCAACTGACAAAATGATGTTTACTTCTATGCCATATCAAAACATGCTAATTGGTGCTAACTGTGACTTCATTAGTGGAAAAGCTGACCTGGAGAAAGTGTGTTTGGGCTTATTTATTTTTCCAAACTAAAAACTGAATGGATATGGTGTTGCAACATGCCTCAAATTAAGTTTATGAAACAGACTGATCCAGTCCTTGATCCAGTTGTATTTATTGTGATTGACGTTTCTACTTATGGAAGCTTAAGAAATTTTGTCAGTTATCCCCAAAAGGCAGGGAGAGATTTACATACGCAATTTTGAGGAGTTTCTTCCTGTAGCTTTCCTAAACTGCCAGAACATCTCTAAGTAGCTTTGCACATGACTCACCAATTTTATAGCTTGATTTATGAGTAGGTGAGAAGTGTTTCTTCCTTCACTGCCCTGAAGATATACTTAAACAGTTGCTGCTGCTGCTGTGACATGTCCAAGTGAATGCTCCTCCTTCCTGTTTCCAAAGGGCTTTGTTCAACTCCAAATCATAAGAGGATCTATTAAATATACTTAATTGCTTTTCATGTAGTAATTCTTCTATGTCCACACTGCAGTTGCAGCTGTTGTGACTACATCTTTGAAGGCCATCAGCCTAAAAGTGCCAATATTCCAGATTTCTTTTATAGTCTAGCTGCAGCAAAATGTAATTCAGCATGAAAAATGGGAAATGTTTCTGGTGTAGTGCTCCGACGCTCTTGGAAGAGAGAGAGCTGCTCAGTTTTAATTCACCTTCAACTTTAATTAAACTTCATTGAGGAAAATGGGATTAAACAAAGAAGTGAAAAACAGTTGAGATAAACTGGGTCACGGAAGAAGAGAAGATCTGAGAGCTGCTGGTCACCACATGATTCCTGTGTTCATGAGCATTGCATGAATGTGCACTTTCCCTGTTGGAATTTGTTCTTACATCCCTAAATTAGGACCTGGAGTAGCTTTGAGCTTATCAAAGTAGAAAAACTCTACTGTGGGCCCTACTTGCCATTGCTAAATTAATGCAGAGTGCATGAGTCTGGCTTGATCTTACTTTGATACAGCTGGAACAGGAGTTTATTGCCACAGTAGTTGTCAGCTCTGAAGCTCAATTAGCATAGCTCAAACACAGCTCCTGCTCCTTCTCCACTGGGATGACCCTTTGTGCTCATCCTTGAGAGCGTTACTTCAAGAACTGCACAAAGCAGAAAAGTTTGCACACAGACTGATGTAAAGTAAATGCCCCTGTTCTGTGATCCAGCTCTGCAGCCTGAGAACGGCTTTGCAATTGTTCCCGTAGCTTTGGAGCCTCTGAACACACAGGCTTTGCTTCTGTTGTCCTCTGTGCACTTTGAGGCCGTGACACACCTGTCACTGTCACATACACACCTGTCACATAGGTGCCTTCTACTGTGTGGGTGGCTGTGAAATCTGGGAAGATCTATATTGCCAAAACGCATATTGCTACACAGCCTTCTTCCAGAAGTGGATCTGGAGCTGCACCCTCAATGTGACACTGGTTGTTGTAGCAAGGCTTGAGCTCAGAGCAGCAGGTTATTGGTCAGATGGTAACTGCCACCATCAATCTTGATGGAGCAGAGCATTTGCACAGTTACACTGCATTCTTTGGAGAATAGCCAATCCACATGCTGGGAGTGTTGAAATTGTGATGGGAAGCAGTAAGAGTTCAGAGAAAGAAAAAGAAGGGAAGAAAACCTACTGTTCCTCCCTTCACAGCTGCTACCTCTTCTGTTTGCCCTGTGTCTTGAGGAGAACAGGATTTTCTCTCATTGTCATTCAAGCCGTTAGAAGGCACATTAAGGAAATCCTAAATCTTCAGTGTGGAGTATGCAGAGATGAACTGTTTCTGCTGTAATTTTTCATCTTAGTTAATGCAAGAAGCTGTTAAAATGCTGCATGATTGGCTTCTGAAACATCATGACCTTCTGACACAGAGGTGTTAAAGCATCCACTTGCAAAATGTCTGTTGTCTTCTTTCTGTCAGAGGAGGTGATAGTTAATCGTGAGATATCTGGCACTTGTGATTAAACTTCCTCATAGGCCGTGAAAGTTGCTGGTGTGACCATTCAGAAGATTTCTGGTTTGTTTTTTTTTTTCCTGCAGCATTACCTTCAAAGAAGCAGTGTCTGACCTGATTTTTCTGACAGCAAAGCATGGGCTGCACGTTTTTCTCAAGTTCTTTCAATGACTGCTGAAAATAGGCAAAGACCCATTCAAGCTCTTCCCAAGCTGCCCTGAAACTTTGTTTCAAAGTCAGGACTCATTTTCTCCCTGTAGATTTGTCCTTTATGGGTCCAAGGAGTAGGTGCACAATAATTGTGCTGTAGGCAGTGAGGAAGAAAAGGGTGCTGCTGTTGCTGTATAGGTCCTGGGCTAAAAGAATGACCTACTTAGGAAACCACAAGAGTATTGAAAAGTTCTGTCTTGCTGTCATTGCAGCATTTTTAAGGCCTTGGTCACCCCAAAAGCATCAGCTTTGGCAATGTGCTGCTATAGGCAAAAGAGTATTTTTTGGTGAAGGAACTGTGTGGCTTGATTCCAAGAACTTGAGACATTGTACCTGCACCCACACCAGCTTAAAGCACAATCAATACAATCTTCAATCAATACAATCAATACAATACTTCACCAGCATTAAATTACAATAGTTTTGGTCCTGGAAAAATCCATGGCTCATTTAGTCTTGTTCATTTAAAACAGGCAGTGTGCAGTTCAGTGGTGCTTTGTCTCTCACTCTAAGGCTGGTTTTCACAGCCTGCACAGGACCTGCTGTTGAATTATCAATTATTTACTCTCTGCATGGAGCAAAATGCCAGTCACAAATGCTGCTGTAATTGACAAGCTATGTGCAGAACACCCTCTATGGTATTTATGCAGACAGCTCATTTTTTCCTTTTAGAGTTTAGATGGAATAAACATTTGTCTACAGCAGATTGAAGATGAAGAAACTATTGAAGCTGCAGGAGGGAGATGTTTTATTGAGAATGTACTTTTCCTGCCATTGTGGCTACTAGATAATTAGTTTTCTTTCATGAAATAACTTCTGCTTTGGTGAAGCACACCTAAAATGTCTGATTTTTCTTTCCATTCTCTCCAGCACTAGACTGTAATGGTAATTTTAATTGAAGGTGACTTTCAGATCTCACAACTGATAGAAGCAGCTGCAGGTAATACAGAGCTGTTCTGAAAAGAACTCAGTCACCAAAGAAACCTTTTCATTTTAAATACATATTTCCTCTGACTAATAATGCCCTAGTTGCAGGCTACCAGCAGCAGTGGGATTTATTCCCACAAAGCCTGAGAGATGGGGGAGAAAATAATTTGATTTAGTTTCAAGTTCCTCATGAACCTCTGTAGAATAATATTTTTTCCAGTTACATAGCAACAGCAGGATTCATGGGGTGAAGAAGATGCCTGGAAGAAACATATGTTTCCCCATTAGCATTGCTTCTGATGCCTCCACATGTGGAGATTGCTTGTGGGACAAAAAAAAAAAAAAGGTTGAATGAAGCAAAGAGATTATTTATCTTATGCTCCAAAAGCCTTTCAGGTTCATGGTAACAGTAAGACTGAGATCCAGATCCCTCTGTTTCTCTCCTGTAGCGCATGCTTGGGCAATTTTCCCGAACCTTTGGGTCTCCACTTCAGCATGTTTCACAAAACCATAGAGACCCAAACGACTGCTGCTCAGAAGGAGAAGTGGCTGCCCCTGGTCCGTGGAGTCAAGATAATTGGCACCTACGCCCAAACCGAAATGGGACATGGTTAGTTCCCTTCAGGGATCAATGGGTAACCTCTTTTCTCTAACTCCAGTGGGTAAACTGTTAATGTTCCCTGGGTCAGTCTAAAGGGGGAAAGGTAAAATTCCTCAGTTAATAGTTTGATGTCTGTAACCAGACAGCCGCCTCATTTCACATCCTGACAGTCCCAGGATTCCTTTTGGTCTTTTCCAGAATGCACCTCTTAGCTGATCTCTGCATTGGTAGTTGTTACTTTTGTTTTGAAATGAGGAGGTTGTTCAAAGCCCTGAGAGTCTGAATTTCACTTGAACCAGTTGAAGCATGTCAATGAACAGTACTGTGGTTTTACTTTTGCCTGATTTGGGGACATGTATGCCAGAGCCCTCAGTGCACAGCTGGCCTGCAGAAACAGGTCAGGAGAGTTCCTATAGGAGCAGTGGAGAAAGGTTGTGAGTTTTGGGTTGAAAGTCAGGTATGCTTTGCCCCAGGCACTTCTCTTCCAGATGCTGCTCCACTGCAGCTGTACAGCTTCCTGGAAAGGTCTTGTTTACAAAGAGAAAAACCATCTTATTCCTGCTATTGTTGAAAGCAACTTTCACTGCTTTGAACGGAAAAACAGTTAATGGATCAAAAAACAGTCTTTTATCCCAGAACCTGGAATTATGGCTGTTAAATACCAGCAAGAATAGTTGACAAACAAGGACTCCAGTGCTTGTGCTTGCATCTGAAGTGGAAAAGCCTGTGGTGTAGAAGTCTGGACACTACTGGATGGCAATGCCAGCTGCCTGGTTGCTCAGTTACAGCTGTGGAAACATTTGTAGAAGACTCAGTGGAAGAAATCCTGCCCTCTGTCCTGCTCAACAAACCCAGCTCAACCAGAAGCTAAGAGATAACTGGATGGCAACAATCAATGCCTGCTGGCCTTACTTGCTTTCTCACACCAGCTGCTTGCAATCAGTCACATACACACTGCAGTGATTGGTTTTACTTTTGATTTCACATTAAATCATTGCTCTTTCTTGCCTGGTGATGTTTGATTCCCTTATAATTCTCATGTTGTTTCATGGTTAAACTGGTATTTTGACACTAAATGGAGCTAATACAGTGAAGCAGATAGACTTTCTATGCTGAATAATTAAAACACAAACATTTGTCATTCCTGCTGTAAATGCTGAGTATCTGATATTTCATCAGTGAAGCTGCTGCAGTAATTGTCACTGAGCTTTGCTTAATTTAATCTTGATGTTTAAAATCTAATGGTGGGGAAACAGACCTTTGGATTATTGAATTGAACTCTCTGGCCTCAATGGGTAGTTACTCAGTTTTCTCTTGGTGACTGTGTGATAGCCTGAGTTGATTTTAACCTGTTTCATAGTGAAGAAGTCTTTCTCTCTCTCTCTTAAAAAAAAAAAAATTCAAAGAATGAAAAAACAAATAGCACAGGACTGAAAATGAAACAAGTAGGAGCAGTGAAAAAGTGAAAATACTGTGCTGTTTCTATCTGGTTTATAACTACTGCTGGTAAATAAGGAATTATTTTTCCACTCTTGGCTGTCAGCTGTGTACTTCTCACCGGTACTGAACTCACTTAGAATCTTGTATTCCTGGTAGGCCATTAGTCCCCTGTTGGGCTTGGTCACTGTGCAGTCACAAAGCTTAGAAAACCTTGCTGCTGGGTTTATTAGATAGTTAAATTTATTTGTAGGAGTCTGAGAATATAAAAAAAAACAGTTCTTGGGAAGTCCTAGGGACAGAACTAGTTCATATTAATGTGTATTTAGAGAACACAAGGATGCATTGTTCCCACTTTGCTAAGAATGTCAGCTGAGTTTGAGCCAAGCTCAGACCAGTGCTCTTTCCATAATGCATATCATTTAAATATATCTATATATTCCTGTTAAAGTCCAATTAAATTTATTTCATACATAAATGAGCCAGATGGAGGTACTGGTCCTCAATCTATTCTCACTATTTTATTACTCAAAGTTGTCAATATTTTAAGGTTTAATGATGAATTAATTCTTTATATTGAAAAACTTAATAGACCACTTAATTAGCTCACAGTGATGTTTGTCAGAACATGGAGAAAAAGTAATTCTAATGAAAGATGTTTAATTGGAGATAATTTGTGCTGGTGATTTACAGATTGAAAAATGTTGGCTTTCTTCCCAAATTGTTTATGTTCACAACTTTGACTTACAGGTACAGAGCACTGTCCTTTTAAGAAAGTTCTTTAAAATAGAAGAAGCTGAAGGGAGTTGATTTGAAATGCCATGTACACTAATTGTGTCTGGTATTCAAATTTAAAAAATTAGAGTAAACAGTGCAGCCAGTTAGGATTTGCCTTTTTAAAAAAAAAGAAAGTCTGTTGAAAACCTAACTTGTTTAGCTGGATAAACTGGGATTTCCACCAGGTCCTACCTTCAAAACACTGGGGAAAAAAAAAAAAAAAAAAAGGTGGACTTCCTATGTTTGGTTGAAAGCACACTGCATTCAGCCACATCACATCTCCAACAAACTGAGATTCTCAGCTGACTGCCTCAGCCCATTGAACTTAGGGATGCTCTGATATTCAAACCAGAAGGTCTGGTCCATCTTTTGGCTTGGATTCATTGGGTTTTTTTTAGTCAATCATAGTGCATCAAAAATAGGGGAATGTTGCAGATGCACTTTCTGCGTGATTACAAAGAAATGCACTGCAGCACATTTATTTCAACATGAGTGCAATTTCTTATTACTCAGGCCTGAGAAAAGGACAGTGCTCTGGCTCTCTAAAATACACTTGCTGAATTCCAATTGACACGTGAATCATTTTTTTTTTCTTTTTGTCTCTTCCTGAATCTCCACCATGAATCCTCATGCTTGCTTCCCTCCCATAACATTCCCTTCACGCTCCCATCCCATGACAATTCTTCACAGCTTTGTTCACCGTGGACGGCCTGAACCTCTGGACCTTCACCTGGGCATGTTCCTCCCCACTCTTCTCACCCAGGCCACCCCAGAGCAGCAGGATCGCTTCTTCATGCCTGCCTGGAACCTGGAGATCATTGGCACTTATGCCCAGACTGAAATGGGCCATGGTACAGTACATTCAGTAAATGCTCTTTCTAAGAATGGCTTTGTGTACAGAGGATTCCCGTGCCTGGGAAGAACAGTGTGTGTGTATCCCACAGTTTTACACATGCAGCTGTGCTTGTAGGGAAAAGTGGACAGCCTCTGGAAGGGTTAATAGAGCATTATGCCATGTGCTGCTTCCCTCTCTTTCTCAGAAGGGAGGTTTGATGTCTATAGCTCTGTAAATGAGCACCTGGATGCTCCATGTGCCATTCAAACCAATATCATTCCTGACCATCACTGGTGCTGTCAGTTTGGTGGCATCTGTTCATTTTACGCTTGCTGTTCTTTCCAGTTTGAGTTCTGCTTTGCTCTAGTTAATATTCAGTGTAAAGACAAAAAGACAGAGCTTTGACATAGTGAAAGAGATGCCAAAAAATTGAGAGTTGCTTGTTCACTTCAGGATTAACCTTGGATCAGATGAGTCAGTATTAACTTGGTTCCAATGCTGATGTTCTGTGGGCAGCTTTTTCCCCTTAGTTCACTTCCATATATTCTTTTTAACTGACCATGAAATGTGTTGGGCTTTTTGAGATCTCTGTCTCAAGCTGACTTTATTTTTTGTTGCTATTCCTTTGCTTTCAAGCTTTGAAATGAATTTTGGATGGATCACAGCAGTATTGTGATTGCAACACTTCAGATTTTAAAGGGAGGATATTCTGCCTTAGGAAACTTTAATTTTGGTCATCTCAGAGTTGCAGATGAGAATGATTTTCTGAAAATGAGCAGGATTCACCTTTGTGTTGAAGGGAAATGTAGAGACTGTGGGAAGCATAAAGTAACTGCAAGTCTGAGGAGAATCTCTTGAAACTAGTGAGGTTTGAAGATCCTTTGCCAGCAGAATAAGTCTGTGTTGAGCTGCCTGTGGAAGTCTGCCATTATCTCCATGCCTTGGGAACGTGGTTGCTGCAAGGTGATCTCCTTTTTCCTGTTGGAACTCCTGTCCTGCCCTGTCAGTCCAGACTCTCAGGAGTGTTCACAGCTTGTCTAGTTGAAGCAAGTAGGCCTGGTGATTTTGAGAGTTTTTAAGGCATTCAGGGGCAATGCCACTGCTCTAAGACAGGTGTGTGAGAAATGAAGCATTGAGGGCAGAAGACAAAGACCGTTCCTGGAATTACCTCCATCTTTTTGCAGTCTCTTCATATACCTGCATCAGTACCTGGCATACACATGCCATTACTTGCTGTCTTGGAGCTATAGATGATCTTGTCTGGGAGATCAGCTCCATCATGTGAGGAGAATGTAGGCTTGATGATGAGGGAATGAAGAGGTGATGGGCACTGTTTATTTCGTCTTGTGGCTGAGAACTGGATGGTTTTGTTTTGCAATTTAATCAGATTGCATTCTAGTGAAATTCAGGTGAGTGTGTTCCTGTGGAACATTTTAACTGAGAAGGGGCTTCTGGTGTGTGATAGCAAAAAGGTGTCACATTGGAGGTGCTTGGAAAACTAGTCTTAGACCACTGGAGAAAAAAAATCAGTATGTTTTCTGAGAATTGGCTTCTGGTCCCAGAATGTGATCTGGCTTTCACCTGTTCTTCCTTAATGTGTTGATATTTAGCTTTTTTTATATATATATCCTAAAGCAAAGTTAAAATTTCAACATTACTACTGGAGTTCCACTTTCCATTGTCCAGTTCTGTCCTTGTCTCTGTTTTGTGACTGACTTCCTGCCAAAACAATGTGTTTTCTTGTTTCCAGGGACTCATCTTCGGGGCCTGGAAACTACAGCCACTTACGACCCCTCTACGCAGGAGTTCATCCTCAACAGCCCCACTGTCACCTCCATTAAGTGGTGGCCAGGTGGACGTAAGTGTGTCCCAATCTGGAAGATGTATGGAAAAACTCAGGGAGGTGATGCCATGTGTGTTACATCTACAGAGTGATGACCGAAAGCTGATCCAAAGAGTTGGCTGAAAGCCAGTCACTCTTTCATAACAAGCAGACTTATCAGAGCCTGCTACACATTGTCTGTGTGCTCTGGACTCTTGCTCAGAACCATTCACACTGTGGATTTGGTATAACTTTTGATTGCTTGTATCAAATTATTTATAGTTCCTTCAGCTTCACTGGCAGGTGTGCCAAAGACTTGGTGTTTTGTAGTAAAGAAAACTGTGTTGTGCAACTTCCATTGACTTGAACAACACTTTGTCATAGAGCTGTACCTCTGGGGTGACATTCAGTGGGGTCAGTCTGGGTTTCTAGTACATGATGTGATGAGGTTATCTCAGAAGAAATACTCTGTGTGTGTCTGTGTGTTTGTGCTGACTCCCGCTCCCGTTGCAGTTGGGAAGACGTCGAACCACGCCATCGTTCTGGCTCAGCTCTACACCCAGGGCCAGTGCAAAGGGCTGCACGCCTTCATTGTCCCCATCCGGCAGCTGGGCACACATGAACCTCTGCCAGGTACAAATTCACACTCAGGGAATACGTTAAACCTCTTTCTGACTGTATGCAGCTGCTGTGTCTTGTTAAATCCATGGCTTATTTCATTAGCTGAATTCAGCTGGTAGATCATGGGGCTTAAATGAGTCTTTCTTATGACTGAAGTACAACTAAATCATATTTCCTACCGAGCCTTCAATCCAAAGTTTAGTCTGGGATTTGATTCTGCCCCTGTGAAATTTTCTTTGGGATTTGGTTCTGCTCCAGTGTCTCCCAGCTATGCATTCCACAAGCAGCATATCCTGCTTTCTGAAAGCAGAAGAAGAACTTTCATCACTCTTGAGCTGGATGAACTTTAGAGATAGCTCCTGCAGTGGGTGGATAGTAGGGCTGGATGGAAATTATGGAGATTCCCATGTTTTGATGTCCAATTGTTGTGGTTCAACTCATCAGGCAGCTAAACACACACAGCCATTCCCTCCACACAGAGGGATGGGGAAAAGAATTGTGAAAAAGGTAAAACTTGTAGGCTCAGATAAAGACAATTTAATAGAACAGAAAAGAAAGGGAAATTAATAATAACAACAACAACAATAACAATAACAGTAGTAGAATTTGCAGAGCAAGTGATCACTGCGTGATTGCTCAGCACCAGCTGACTGATGCCCAGCCAGCCCCTGACCAGGGGGCTGTCATTCCCCACAGGTGGCTTCACCCAGTTTTATTGTTTAGCATGAAGCCACATGGTGGGGAATATCCCTTTGTCCCGCTGGAATCAGCTGGCCTGGCTGTGTCCCCTGCCAGCATCTTGTGTCCCCCCGGTCTCCTCCTCACTATTGGAGTGGTGTGGAAATTGGAAAGTCCTTGATGCAAGTGCTACTCAGCAACAACTGAACCATCAGTGTGTTATCAGCCTTGTTCTCCTGCTAAATCCAGAACACAGAATGTACCAGACACTGAGAAGATAATTTCATTCTATCCTAGCCAAAACCAGGATACCACTTTTCCATCAAAGAGATTAAGGTCCCTGTTAACGCATAACACTGCCAGGACTTGCTAGAAAACTAAACATTCTCCTTATTGGAGAAGGCTTGAACCTCTTATGTGGTGTTTAGTTCCTATATCTTAATGCAAGTGGCTTTTTCTGTGGCAGGTATTACAGTGGGTGACATTGGCCCCAAATTTGGCTATGATGAAATGGATAATGGCTACCTGAAAATGGACAACTTCCGGATTCCTCGGGAAAACATGCTGATGAAATATGCCCAGGTAAAGCAGTGAGTTTCAGCATCTGCTGTTAGAAATGGGCACACACCATGCTCCTGTGAAGTTGAGTACTGCATCAAAAGGATTGTGGCTGGCTTGTAAATGCTGCTTGATGAGTTTAGAGTGTGAACATGTAAAAGGGAGGAAACCTCCGAAATCAACAGGCTGTATTTTTTTTTAACCTTTTATTTTTTGACAGGTTGAACCAGATGGCACCTATGTGAAACCAGTCAGTGACAAGCTGACCTATGGGACCATGGTGTTCATCCGTTCCCTCATCGTGGGTGACTCTGCTCGCTCGCTGTCCCGGGCTTGCACCATCGCCATCCGCTACAGTGCCGTCAGACACCAGTCTGAGCTGAAGCCAGGGTGAGTGCAGGGAGACCCAGAGCAGCCTCTACTGCTGAGGGAAAATTCTGAAGAACTGGCAGGAATGGGGGCTGTGGCTGATATTTGCTTTGGCACTCGGTATGGTTTCAAAACACTGTTTGTTCTGCGGAGTGCATAATCTTTCATTCCTGGAATGTCCTCACCTGCCAGAGGCTTTTGCTGGATGGTCTTAGAGAGTCTGGCTTGATATGGATGGTGAATGTACTTAGCTTAGGGATAAATGGGATTTCTGCAGCAGTTTGCTGCCACTGACATGCTAACTCATCTCTGTTTTGCTCTAGGGAACCAGAACCCCAAATCCTGGATTATCAGACACAGCAATACAAACTCTTTCCTCTCCTAGCAACAGCATACGCCTTCCATTTTGTGGGAGCCTACATAAAAGACACCTATCAGCGTATCAGTGGGGACATCAGCACAGGAGACCTCAGTGAGCTGCCAGAGGTACTGCCAGAATGTTGGTTGAATTTGTGTGAGGTTTCTTTACAGCATGGAAAAAGAGGCATTGGGCCTTTTTGGCTTTCACTCATGAGATGTCTTCTACTTCTGTAGTTTCAGAAGCCCTGAAGTCCAGTATGTGCTGGTTATATTTATTTGCTCTATTCATTTAGCACTTTATAAAAAACAGGGAGTAATGCACAGCGAGAAAGATACTAGGAATATATTTTTATTCGAAAAGGTGTATTTCCAGGATTTATGGAATACTGTTTGGGAGTTACGACTGGCCTTGTGCTTGTGCTATAAATTCTTAATTGTTTTTCCAAGTGCCATGGGTAGAATAGGTTGATCAAAGTATCACTACTATGCTGAGGGGTTAGAGTTCTAAAATGTTAATTTTCTGTTAGGGTTTGTGACAATGGCCAGTTGAAAACAGTCTTGTACATAAAATGTGTAGAGGCAGAAGGAATGGTGTACTTAAAAGAAGTCTTTCCATGTACAAGGGCTTTCATATAAATATTTGGCTCGGGAAAAAGTTCCTTCAAGAAAAACAAGACCCTGTGGAACAGCGCAAGAATGGTGTTGACTCTGCTTTTTTTGTTTTTTTCTGGGAGTTGCAGTCCTTAAAACGTATGTGTACAAGCTAAGACTGGAAAATAAACCTGTCTTTGCTGTTGCCCCTCAGCTCCACGCCCTGACAGCGGGGCTGAAGGCGTTCACCTCCTGGACTGCCAATGCTGGCATTGAGGAATGCCGGATGGCCTGCGGAGGGCACGGCTACTCCCGCTGCAGTGGCATCCCTGACATCTACGTCACCTTCACCCCGTCCTGCACCTACGAGGGGGAGAACACAGTCATGATGCTGCAGACAGCCAGGTATGGGAGCTCTGTTCCATCCTCTCCTCATGGTCCTAGTGGCTGAAGTTGGTACCGAAAGGGCTAATTCAGTTTCTGCTGTGTCTGTGTCACTTTGAGCAGAGAAACAAGGCACACAGGATCTGCTATCCCAGCAAGGACAGTTGCAAGATAAGGGAGAGACATCTGGCTTAGGAATGCAGCTACAGCCAAAACAAGGACTGAATCTGGGAACTTGGGGAGGGGTTTATGGTAATGAGTGAATTATAATACGCAGGTAGTGACTGGATGTAAGCAACACGCTTGTAAAAAATCACATGTACACAAGGAGGAGTTACCCCCATGCAACCAGGCACCTGTAATAAAGGATGTCCTTCTTAACACTAAACTGATGTTAAGGAGTCTATTTGACTGGTTTGCAGTGAATTTGGTGACAAAGTGATAAGCAGAAGTGTCTGTACTACCATGTCATGTTCCTGTCCCCTACCACATTTTTGACAGATAGTTGTGTGCCTACAACTGTTCTTTCTGGCCTGAGCCTCAGTGAGATTACTCAGGCAACTCATGAGTAAGAGGTGCCATCTGCTGTCTCTATTTTCAGGTTCCTTGTGAAAAGTTACTCTCAGGTGACCTCTGGACAGCAGGTGACTGGCATGGTGTCCTACCTGAACGACCTCTCCAGACAGCGCATCCAGCCCCAGCACGTGGCTGCCAGGACTGTCACCGTGAGGATCAACGACCCCACCAGCTTGGTAGAGGCCTACAAGTCACGTGCTGCCCGGTGAGCTCCTACTGACTGGGCTGAGCCAAGTAAAACTGGGTGAGGTGGTGGTGATGCACTGCCCTGTTTGTGCTGGATTCTCGAGGTGTGGCTGGCAAAGCTTTTGATCTGTGTGTTGCTTTCAGGAAGTGACACACTTTACTGGGTTGGGGTCAGGGTTAAGTGCTTTGAAGGCTGCAGGAGGCTGCTCACAGCCTGCTCATAGCCTGGTTACTCTGCTCCCCATTCCTTTGAGATGTATCTTTTTCTTATTTATGTGTAAAGTATATTCAAACTTACAAATACCAAACTACTCAGAGGTCTCTGTGGGGAGAAACAGTCCTGATATTAAAGTTCATTGTGAGGGAAGTGGGAGAGTAGAACAGACACCTACTTCTGAGTAGATATTGAAGCACCATGTGTGCTGTAAAAGTCCTCTTACCCCTCTGTAGCTGTGTTATGTAGCTGCAGCAGTGATTATTGGTGTTTTAGAGGTACAACTTGTCACTCCAGTCACTGTCTTCACTCAGGGCACATGAGAAGAATTCTGAGCTCACGTGCCATGACTGACGTGTATGAATTCATTGTATGTCATCCTGTTAATATCGTGCTATTATGTAAACTGTTTTTCTTTGTCATATGAAACAGGCTTGTAGAATCTGCAGCCAAGAATCTGCAAGCTGAGCTGAATCACAGAAAGAGCAAGGAGGAGGCCTGGAACAGGACTTCTGTTGATCTTGTGCGGGCATCAGAGGTCAGTGATGTGCCTGCTAAAGAAACATGCTGTGAGAGCTCCTCATCTTTCTGTGCCCCTGACTGTCCCTCTTTGGTTTCTGCAGGCCCACTGTCACTATGTGATAGTGAAGCTGTTCACAGCCAAGCTGGCCGAGGTCAGCGACGCCGCTGTCCACGCAGTCCTGACTGAGCTGTGCCTCCTGTACGCCCTGTTCGGCATCAGCAGGAACGCGGGCGATTTCCTGCAGGTTGGTGTCTTCCTCCAGCACTCCAGATCTCTGAAGCCAGGTTCACTGCTTGCAAATGTGCTTTAAATGCCAAGCTGTATGGATGTTATAGGTGTAAATTCTTGGCTGTTGGCTGCCGGAAATTCATTAGCAGTGCGTGTCTGCTGGAAGGCTCTTGTCGGGTTTCCCTTGTGATAAATGGAAACCAGGCATGTGCCAAGGTTTATCTCAAATGGTTTCCAGTTAGTGACCAGCTGCTGTGTGTTAAAAAACAAAGAATTAATAAAGGAGCAGCAGTTAGACCTGCTCCATAAGTAATATCCCTCAAAGGGGACCTTGTGCTCCAAATTCTAACCCATCCTGCAGTGAATGGCTTTACATTGTCAGGTGTTATTTTTGTTCTCTTCATTCTGTCAGTTTGAGAATGCATTTGTGCAGCAGTGTTTTGTTTGCTCTTCAGGCAAACATGGCATGTTTTGTCTTCCCATTTTCCTCTTTGCTGCTTACTAAAAATTTCCCTGAAGCCAGGCATAATTTAATATCCTTATATGCATATTCTCCAGGAAAGCTTGCTGCTGCAGTTAACTTACAGATACTCACAGAGTGAGTCTCCCACCCAGGATTAATAGCTGGGCAGTATGGAGGGCTGTGCTAGCATCCTTCAGCTTGTGCATTGTGGCAAATTGCCAAGTTAATTACTTAGTGAAGAAAAAAAACCCTTGGTGTCTTAGGAACTGCTGCATTTTTGTGTGTGGGAAAGCTGACCTGTGTGAGACGTTGGGGAAGGGAAGGATTTGTGACTTGAGTAATCCTTGTTTCCCCCCTCAAGGCGGGTATCTTGACCAGTGCCCAAATAACCCAAGTGAACCAGCATGTGAAGGAGCTCCTGGCTGTCATTCGTCCCAATGCAGTGGCACTGGTGGACTCCTTTGACTTCCATGATGTCCATCTGGGATCTGTGCTCGGCCGCTACGACGGCAACGTCTACGAGAACATGTTTGAGTGGGCAAAGAAATCCCCACTGAACAAAACACAGGTGAAGAAACTTCTTTGTCTCACATGACCAGAGAAATAACTCAGTTTAGGGTTGTTAATTATGCTCCAGTGATCTCAGCAGGTAATTGAGGAAGAGGGGAGTAAAGTCACAAGTAGTAATGGACCAAAACTAACAACCTTCTTTCAGTTTGCTCTCTGTAGTTTCTCTCCCAGGTGTACCTTGCATTCATCCCTGTGGGATCTCTTGAGCTTCTCAGTTGAGGGAGGGAATGGTGTATTCCACAGAGAAACAACTGAATTATCTCTGTGAATTCAAAAGCAATTATCACTTGCTGTTGATTGTGCTTAGTGAAGCCTAAGCAGCTATAGAAGCCTTGTCCATTTTCTGGCAAATCTTCCAGGCAGTAGCAGTGAGTGGAGAAGATAAATTGCTCCCCTGTAGTACTTAAGTGTCAGATGTTGTATATCTGGCCTAGGACTGGAGCTGCAGCTGAGCTAAAATAAACGGAAGTGTCCCTGCTCCATCAGCCAGAATGGTAAATCCTGTCTCCTGGTGCCTTTATTTGATGAGGGCAGACTGTATTTCCTACAATGGGCTGCCAGAGACTGCAGCTGGAGTTAAATACCACCACAGCTTGCTCAGTGTTCTGTATTTCTGAAGGCAGTGGGGCTTAGGAGCTTCATTATAGCCCCTTAGGAAACCTGTACCAGTTTTACTGTTATTTAAATGCCAAACAATTGCATGGATATAAATCTTACATTTCTTTCTTAAAAGAAAGGTACTGGGCAGGCTGATTTTTATATCTTCATGCTTTCTATCATGTAGACCCTGAAATACAGAACTTACCTGGCTGTTCTTAAATCTCCAAAGTACCTCTGATCCAAATTTAATTAGTATAACAAAACACTGCAAAATGTGAGGAGGTAAAACTGTTTCAAAGCTCAAACCTGACCTTGTAACCACTGTCTTTTTGTCTTGCAGGTTCATGAATCTTTCCATAAACACCTGAAGCCAATGCAAGCCAAGCTGTGAAGCCTGCAGATTTTTTTAAAATGCACTCTTGTCCTGCCCTGAAAATGGGGTGTTTGCATCCTTCCTTCAGGCACTTAAATCAAACCCTTGAATCCTGTAGCTGTAGGACAGTGAATAATTGTAGCCTTTCTTTCCTCTTTTATAAATGGAGGAGGTGTTTGGGAAGAGTGTGTAGGGATTGATGCCTGGTTTTAAAGTGCAATTATAATGGTAAAATTAACCTTTTAAAAATCTGGGAAAGCTTTATGGATTTATACAAGGATTGCTTTTGTGAAGCTGCTAACTAGAGAGAAGTTCCTGTCAGCTGGAAAAGGTGGCAGGACTTTACTACCACGTAGTTGACAGCCCTCAGGCAGTAGCTTCTGGTGAGCAGTTATGTCCTCCCCTCAAAAAAAGCATCAGTGTCTTGATTCCTTTTTTTTTTTTTTTTTTTTAAGATTAGCCCCACCTCCCTCCTAATTTGACAAATGTTTGTGCTGTGTGAAGCCTCCTGTAGAGCTCTGAGCATGTGAGTCTGCATGTGGCACTGTTTTCCTGAATACCCATCCTTCTCTGGAGCTCTGCTTCAGGCATCTTTCCAGAAGAATTCCTCGTGATTCTTTTGTTTTCCTTCTTTCACTGCCCTGCACAGACTCCTTTTCCCTTTGTGCCAGCTCTTGGTTGATGGGAGGTCAAAGGAGAACATAGTGATGCTGCTCTGAGGATAAAAACCAACTCCTAGTAATCAGCTGGGTGCTGATGATAGATGTTCTGCCCCTCTTTTCACTCAGCATTTTCTAGCACTATCTCAAAGCACTTTACAAATGTTACGTTTGTTGATTTGGTGGGGGAAAAAAACCATGTGTAGTGGTAAAAACTGCAAATTTGACCTGGAATGATGAAGCCAGTATTGGAGGGCAGAAATCAGTTGACCAGCATCCTCAGGTCTTCTGTTTTTTCTGGGATGTTGTCCTGATGTTTTAAAGAAACATTTTCTTTTTTGTCAAGAAAATGACAATCCCAAGTGAAGTGTCCAGATTATTCTCTTTCTACCCACGTATTTCCAAGGAGCTTTCTCTGATTTGCTTAATTTTCTTCTGATATCCACTTGGGCCTTGCACGGTGCTGTCTGATTGAACAGGAAGAATTTAGCTTGAAAGAGAACGTCCTGCTGCCCAGGCAAATCAGTGCAACAACTACAACCAAGCAAAATCATTGCTGCTTTTCCACACCAGTAACTCTGTCCAGTAACCATAAAACCTCTTCACACTGGAGAAGGGCAACTCTGAGCTTAAAATGGTAAAAAACTTCAGCATAAACCCAAATCCTGCAGTTCTGAGGCAACACTGGAGAGAAGCTGCTTCTCTGCAGCTTTGGTCTCTGTTAGTCTCTAATTTTGAACCAGTTTTCTGGCACTAACAACGATCAGACACAAGGTTTGGCTCCATGTGCAGTAGCTGAACAGAAAAAAATGTTTAATTTTAAATAAACTAATCAAACTTGCCTTTTGACTGCCGAGTGTTTCGGGTCCCATGGAAGTTCAGGATGCCTGAGGAGTCTGAGGGCTCTGTCTTCCCTGTGTCCAGTGGAACAGGCTGCTGGCTTAGGATGGGGGGATGGAGGAGCAAGTTTAAAGTATGCTAATGAGAACAGCACTAGCTGTGTACAGATCTAATAAATTACAAAAATGTGTTTTCAGACAAAATGTCTCTTTTTTTCACACACTGCCTTCAGTGGATCTCATGTAAAGTAATGGGGGAAGTAGAATGAAGTATTCAGAAAACTTCAAATTATTTGGATTTTGGTGTTTTATATAGTATGACCTCCCTGGCTCTGCTCTGCAGTGTTGTAGGGCAGCCAGGCCCATCCCATGGGGATCCAGCCTCTCCTGCTGCTCCCAGGCACAGGGGGAGCACAGCTGGCACAGGGCACAGCTGGCACAGGGCACAGCTGGCACAGGGCACAGCTGGCTGTGGTGTTTGCTTGGTGTCACTGCAGCTCCAACAGCAGCAAAAGCTGATCAGTGCCCAGAGCAAGGGTCTCACTCTGGGGCTGGGCACCAGCAGCTTCTGTTCACAGCAGTTGTTTTCCGTTCATTTTTGGAGTTAATGCGTTGGGAAACGCTTTCTTTCCTTGCTGTTGGTGAGGATTTTGTGCACTTCTCTTGCTGTGATTGGTGATAATGCCTGAATGCCGCAACTTGGCGTGATTTGCTGTGTCTCAAGGTCAGCAGACAGTGCTTAAACTCTGCCCGACGGCCCTGCAGTCTCATCCATCTTAGGGCAACACGATGGTGCCATTTCCACAAGTGCTGAGCCTCTTCTGGCGCAGGAGTGATTTCAGTGTCAAGCAATGACGCCTGTAAGCGACGGTTCTTGCAGAGTCCTGAAACGAGGGCTGTGGCAATGGACTCAAAAATGCCACCTTTTGGGGGTGACTTCACAAGGAACCCGTGTTCCCAGAGGGGCTGGCAGCATGTGTGGTGAAAACCGCTGCAGGTTATAAAATACCAGAGGCAGATGATGCCCAGGGTTTTGCGGGAAGCAGGAAATCGGGTACAAACAAGGCAGGAGCAGGGCTGGCTTTGTCCTGTACTCAGCCTTGGTGTGCACTGCCCACAGCATGAAGGAGGTTTCGGATACTTCCCTCAGTGGGGCAAGGGCGGGGATGGGGAGCCCGGGGCGAGGGAAAAGCTGCGGCTGTGGGGACGTTTCTAATCAGGCGGTACCACGGGCAGCCCCACTGCGGGGACCGCCCGAGTCAGGCGAAGCGGGGGCAGCCTCATGGCGGCCGGGCCTTCCAAGCTAGGGCTCTGCGGCGCAGGGCCCGTCACGATAGCAACGGGGTCCTTCTTTAAGGGCGGCGTACAATATGGCGGCGTCCCTGCTGAGCGCGGCGCTCCGCGGGGCCCGCGGCGGGCGGAGCTTCGGCACGGCCGGTGAGAGACGGGAGAACCAGGGGAGCCCCGAAACCCGCCGGGGAAGGGGAGGCGAAGGGGAGGGTGCTCTCGGACGGCTGTGTCCCGAACGCCAGGCCTTGTCACTAGTGGTGTCCCCCACGGTTCAATACTGCCTCCAGTGTTGATTAATTTGTTCCTTAATGACTTGGATGAGGGGTTGATGCCTCCTCAGCAAGCTCGGTGATGGCACAGAGCTGGCAGGGGTGGCCGATAGCCCAGAGTG
>VZSR01003022.1:4262809-4280268 GCA_013398615.1 Brachypodius melanocephalos
ATGTCTAGAGGTAAATTGAAACCCCTTTCCTTATATAGGAATACCCACTGGGGTGTGGGGTGCATACCAACAGTGGGTGTGCATGGGGACATGGCAAACAGCAGGAGCTGTGGTTTAAAAGATGCGAGAGAAGAACATGGTGCTGGCATGTGTCACAGCCTTGCCACCGCACAGGGAGGTGACATGTGGCTGCAGCAGCAGTGGGTGCCTCTGCTGGTTCCCAGGCAGGAGCTGTGTACAGAGGTCTCTGTGCCAGGGGGAACTGCCACACTGAGCTCAGGGATCCAGCCCTGGCAGAGCTGAGGATGCCTGAAAGTTCCCTCTAAAGGCAATAAAGAAGTGAAAATCCAACTGCACATCGATGTGTGCCTGGCAAACGCATTCATGGAAATACACATTGCTCTGATCCCTGTCAGCCTGCTGCGTGTCTCCCTGTGCTGTCACTGCAGCATTCCCATTCTCCATGGGGGAACAGCTCCAACCCTCCCTGTCCTCTCGTCTCCGCAGCCTGTGGCACAGCCAGTGTGACGACGGGGCAGCCACCGGGTGTCACTTTAGAAGCGCGTCAGGCCGGGATCCCTGCCCCGCCTCTGGGCACAGCGTCACCACCTCTTCCTCTGCACTCCTGAGTTTCTATTTCCCCGGCTTCTCGCCCCGATCTCCGGCACAGGCAGGATGGCATCAGCCATCTCGCAGAAGCTGGAGGAGAAGCTGGTGTGCTCCATCTGTCTGGAGCTGTTCAGGGTGCCCGTGACCTTGCCATGCGGCCACAACTTCTGCAAGGGCTGCATCAGCGACCACTGGGACAAGCAAAAGCAGGCGCCCGCCAGGACCGACGCGAGCTACACCTGCCCCGAGTGCCGCAGGGGCTTCGAGCGGTGCCCGGAGCTGGAGAAGAATGTCACCCTGTACAGCGTGGTGGAGCTGGCACGGGACAGCGAGGCGCGGGGCTCGGCCACGGGCCGGTGCGAGGCGGCCCCCGCCGAGCTGTGCCGGCAGCACGGGCGCCCGCTGGAGCTGTACTGCGAGGACGAGCGGCGCTGCATCTGCTGCATCTGCACCGTGCGGGACTGCCAGCGCCACCGGCGGGTGCTCTTCGAGGAGGAACGAGCCAAAAAGCAGGTGGGTGACAGGGCTGGGGCGATGGGAGAGTAGGGGGTGTTGTGACAGCTCAGCCACCTTCACTGCCCCATGTTCTGCTGCAGGGACGTGATGTCCCTCTGCGTGCCAGACTACCCAACCTCAGCTGGACACGGGGCTGTCCAGGGAGATGCCACCAGTGCACCGCTGCTCCTTGAGAAACCAGGTGTTGTCAGGAGCAGCAGCGAGCTGGGCAAATCCAGCAGTATGAGATGAATGGTGCCATACATGTTTGTTACGCTCTGATCTAGAGGAAACAGCTAAAAAGGGGGGTGAAAAAGGCAGCACAAAAAAAAAAAATCACTTCCTTCTTGTCCTGACACAGACTCCCCTTCCCAAGCTGCCTCCTTCCCAGTTAGCCCTGTCCTGTACCCCTGAGAGGGTCCTGGGGCCAGGTGGGCAGCACTGGGCTGTTCCACGGGATGTGCAACTGGACATGACTGGGAGAAATGACTGGATATTAAACTCAGTGCTCTGGGCAGTCATAGGTGGAACTCGCTGATCTTGGAGGTCTTTTCCAAGTGTAATGATTCTATGTTGGTGCCACCCTTCACAGACCTTTTTGAAAGAATCCCTGGAGAGAGCCCAGGAGGAATCGGAGAGGATTGAGCTGGCAATGAAGGAGCTGGAGGTGCAAACACAGTGCATCAAGGTAACGCTGCGGCCTCCCTGTGCTGGCCTGTGGGTGGGAGCACACTGGTTCTCATGGCTCTTCTTGCCCAGGACTGCTCTGAGGAGTTCAAAGCTGGGATTCAGAGCAAATTCACCCACCTGAGGAAAGTTCTGGAGCATTTCCAGAGTCAGACAGTGGCCAGGATTGAACAAGAGCAGGGAGCAGCACTGGAGCGTGTGGACAAGAACTGGAACCTGTGGAAGGACCGCCTGGATGTCCTTGGCCAGCACAGGGAGAGGGCTCAGAGCCTGCTGGCCTGCCCTGACCACAGGACCTTCCTCCAGGTACCACTCTGGGACTGTGCCCTTCCATTTGCTTGGGCCTGCACCCTTTTGATGACAGCAGAATCATGTTCAAGCCATTCCCACTGGGAATGAATCCTCAGTTTGGCTCAGGGATGTGATGGGGCTCTGGGGAAGAGCTGTTTTTTGGAGTTCCCTGAAAAGTTTTGTGGGCAATGTTGGGATGCCCCTGTTGCCCATTGGGGAGACATGGTGAGTGTAAATGGGTTTGCACAGTCCTCCCCAGACTGATGCACAGTGTCTGTGTGTCTGTCTGCAGGAATTCCCCCTGCTCCCACCGCTGGAGAGCCCAGAGGTGCTGGCACCCGTGGAGTTTGATGTGGCTGCTGTAATCAAGCCCATCTCTGAGATCCTCACCAGCATCTCCAGGCTCCTGCTGGAGGACCTGCCTGGCTCTGTGGCCCCCAAAGCCCCAGACCCTGCTGGCCAAGGTAACCCTCCTCCTCCTCTCAGGGGTACTTTGAAGGTCTCTGAGTCATCCTGAAGATGAGCCTGTCCTGTGTCACTGCTGGGGACACAGCTGCTGGGCACAGGGGTTTGGGATGGGACACACATTCACTGTTCAGTAGATGAAGGGAGATGAGCTGGGTGGCCTCCCTGTGGCCTCCTTGCTGGAAATGCTGAACCATGGTGGCAGTGCCTGCTTCCAGGTTTAGATACAATGGAGTTCCTCCTCCTTCTCCTTTTCCTCTTCTTCCCATAAAGCCAGGAAGAAAGTTGTTTTTGGGTGGCATTACTCAAAATTGCCTGTTCCCACCCTCCACAGGCCCAGTGCATCCCCAGGAGCTGGCAGTGAAGGCTGTGGCCCCTCTCCCCAGGTGCCAGCTCCGAGCTGAGCTTCTGAAGGGTAAGGAGCACAGGGGGCCTGGAGGGACAGCACCTCACTGGGGTCCCCAGCAGGAAGAGCTGTGACCAAGCTGGGCTCCTTCCCGGGAGGAGGGTGGTTGTGTCTGTAGGGCCAGGGGCTCCTTCCCTGGTTCTTCCAGTGTATCTCCCTAAATGCAGAAAAGGATGGTGTAGGGAACAGGCTGGATGGGCTGGGATGAGAAAGGACCCATCGGGGGATTAGCAGCACCAGGAAGTGCTTTCCCATGGAACTGAGGCTGTCTGGTATAGGATCAGTCACTGCCCAGTATGGCATAGCCCCAGTCCATAGCCCTGCCTGCAGTCATCGCTCTCTATCCAGGGGTACGGCCTTAGCATTCCTAGCTGCAGTCCTTCATGTCCCCTTTCCTCCCCAGGCCCATTCCCCTCCTGTTCTTAGGAAATTCCTCTGTGCTCCTCTTCCCATCTCCTTCTCCCTATTGGGAAGAGGGTTGGGTAATGTTCAGGCCATGTTGTTCATGTCGCTCTTGCCAAGGAGGCAATCACTGCCTATGGAATTCCTTCCACCAGGCCCCACAGAACATTCTTAGGGTTATTAATAGGAACCCTCTGTTATTTATGGGCAGGAGGCAGGAGCCCAGCCAGCTGCCAGGCCCAGGTGTTGGGGGAGGAAGGTGGGGTGCTGGTGGTCAGTGAATGCCCAGGGCAGGAGCTATCATAGCCCATGCAGAGGAGATTAACTCCCTGCAATACCATATTTGCTCACTTAACACCTGGTTTTCTCCTCCTCTCCTAACCCACACTGGTATTTTTTGCTCTTAAAACCAAGCACATCTCTGCCAAAATGGCCACAGAGCCATTGTGGTCACAACAGCCACTCATTGGCTGTGAGCTGGGTTGTGCAAGGGCTGAACAAAGCATTGTGTCTCAGTGCCTCAGCAGCTATTTCTGGGCATTTCCATTCCCTCTGGGGCAGGTGTTGCACCCTCCCTACTCCCCTTCCCCTCCAAACAACCTCTTCCCTTCCATTTTGGGAGGCAGGCCTACAGAATTTAAACCCCACCACTGCTGGGAGGGCATAAAGGTCTGATGAAACATTTCAGCCCCATCCATGCCTTTGCTCTCCCCAGACCACCGCAACCTGACCTTCGATCCCGAGACAGCCAACAAGTACCTGGAGCTGTCCAAAGATGCCCAGAAAGCCAAGCACAGTCCTGATGCCATCCACAGGCAGGAGCAGGGCCCCCGCTTCAAGCCCTGGCAGGTGCTGTGCACGCAGAGCTACGGCCCCGGCCACCACTACTGGGAGGTGAAGATCTCCAGCCACTCCGTTATCCTGGGGGTCACCTACCGGGGGCTCCCCCGGGAGCAGCAGCAGGGCCACAGGTTCAACATCGGGCGGGATGGGGGCTCGTGGGGGCTGCAGGTGCGGGAGGATTGTTACCTGGCCTGGCACGAGGGCCGCGCCCAGAAAATCCAGGAGCAGCTCTACAAAAACCTGGGGGTCAGCCTGGATTATGGCAAGGGGCTCCTCTCCTTCTACGGCCTCGGGGAGAAGACAAAGCTCATCCACTCCTTCCACAGTGTCTTCACTGAGCCCCTGTACCCTGTGTTTTGGCTGTGTGAGGGGCGGGTGGTGACGCTGTGCCAGAGGGACTGAGCCAGAGCCAGCACACTGAGGTTTGCAGCTCCCAGGCTGGTGCCACAGTGGAGCTGCAGCTGAGGTTGTCATGGTACAGTGGGACCTCAGTGCTGAGGCAGGTGTGGAGTGCAGTGTTTTAACAAGAGCTGATGAGGACAGACATGTAAATTAACCTGTTTGATTTGCATAGTGGCACATGGCAGGGCTGGAGCTCACCGTGGGAGCCTGTCCCTGCAGACAGAGCAAGGGAATGGGGGATAAGGAAGGTGAAAAAATGAGATTTTCCTCTCTCTTCTATCCCTGCAAAACTTCCCAAACTTGGGGAAAGTTTGGGATGAGGAGGACCCCAGAGGGAGGTGCTGCTACCACAGAGTGCTCTGATACAATTTGAAGGGACCTCTATGCTCACATGCAGGCAGGTCCTGCTCCCCCCAACCCCTTCTTGGTTTCCTCTTGCTGTTCTCAGACCTGGCAGAGCAATTTCTCAGGGTTCTACCCTGCAGCTCTTTCTACAGTGCTGCTTTTCCCAATAAAACTCTATTTTCTTACTGGTTTGACCTTGCTGCTGTTGGGAGATGTGGGACCCAGCAGCACTGCGGGTGGGGGGGAGCTGGGTGTCCCTGCTCTCACAGCCATCCCTGCAGGACCCCATCCTGCCCCTCCATGTCCCTATGGGGCCTATGAGCAACCCTTGGAGTGACAGCTGGCAGCAGAGCCAGAAGGTGCTTTTTTTTTACTGCAGCACTGTGATAAGGAAACCTGGTTTCCTACTGCTCTGCTCCAAGGTTGATTTGGCACAGAAGGAAATCTAAAGTTTTCATTGATGTTTTTCCAAGGGTGAGACCACAGGTCCGACGTCTCTTCCTGCTCCTGTGGGAGTGCTGGTGAGGATTAACGGGGTGAAACTGGGCACTGAGTTCAAAGGTGCTGGGGATGTGAATGCCTGGGGAATGAATCACATCATTTTTTTCCTTTGGGGACAAAAAGCTTAAAAGGATCAATCCTCCTCTTCAAGAACAGATGTGATTTGTCTTGTGCTTCCTGCTTCACTCCACACCTCCCTGTTCCCCCCAGTCCTGTCCTTGGGTGAGGCCTTGGGCCAGCATGCACCTGGGAACTTATCCAAGTCAAAAAATTGTCTGTGTATCCTGCACAGAAGGGGTCCAGAGATCTCATGAGGCAGATCGTCACTCTAAAAACACTTTGGGGTCTCCCATCCCTCTCTGGTGCTTGCCAGCTCCTGACAGACCCCAGAGGAGAAGGGGACAGTGGCTGAGCCAGGACCTGGGCACTGCAGCCCTTTTTGGCCATGGAGAGGGCTGATGTACATCCATGGACACGAGTGCTGGCAGGAAAGCACCTGCACTTATGCACTGGAGGGGCTCAGGACCTTCTGTGTGGCCCCAGGTAGGGGAGCACCTGGGGAGCAGTGGAGAAGCAGCAGGTCCTAGAGTGGGGAGGAATGCTCAAGGGGAGCAGCAGATCCTTGTGAGGGGGATTTGGAATGGGCTGGCAACAGCCTCCCCAGATGGGAGATGTGGGGAAGGTCAGCAGCTTCCCTTGGGAGCAGTAGGACACTGGGAAGGGTCCAGATCCCAGTGGGGCAGATCCTTTAGGAGGTGACAGACTCTGAGTGGAGGGCAGCACATCCTCAGCAGGGTGACATCGCCTCGGGGCTGATCTCCCTGAAGGCAGCAGATGGGAGCAGATCCCATTTGGGGTGAGACCCTTCCCAGGAGGGCGGGTGCCCGGGACCAGGTGCCAGGGTTGATGCTGTGGGTCAGTGCAGCGAGGATGCAGCAGCCCCTCCAGGCACAGCTAGGAGCGGAGCCCCGGCTGCCGTCGCGGGGAGGCGGAGCGGGCGGGCGGGGCGCGGCTGCCGCCCGCCTCCGCCGGGGCTGGGACCGGGGCCGGGGCCGGTCGGGGCGTTCAGGGATGGACGCTGCGCCCGGGAGCGCCCCGTCGTCCTCCGCCGCGGGGTTGCGGCTGGCGCTGGCGGCTCCGGGGCTGCCCGAGGGTCCCCTCGGCTGCCCCATCTGCCTGGACGTGCTGCGGGACCCGGTGACGGTACCGTGCGGACACAACTTCTGCCAGAGCTGCTTGCAGGAGCTCCGCCAGCGGCCAGGCCCCCCCGACGGCGGCGGAGCGGGCGGGGCCGCCCGCTGCCCGCTGTGCCAGGAGCCCGTCCCCGCGGCCCTGCGGCTCTGCAAGAACCGCGCCCTGTGCGAGCTCCTGCCGCTGCTGGCGGCCGCCACCGGCGCCTCGTCCCCGTCGTCCCCGGCCGCCGCGTCCCCGATGGCCCCGGGAGCCGAGGAGGAGGATGCTGCGGGGGAGGAAGGAGCGGCGGTGCTGTGCGATGTGTGCCCGCCGGAGTCCCGCGTGGCGGCCGAGCGGTCGTGCCTGGTGTGCCTGGCGTCCTTCTGCGGGGCGCACCTGGAGCCGCACCGGCGCGCCCCGGCTTTCCGCGCACACCGGCTGGTGGCCCCGCTGCGCCGGCTGGAGGAGGGGCTGTGCCCCCGCCACCTGCAGCCCCTCGACGGCTTCTGCCGCACCGAGCAGAGCTGTGTGTGCGCCCGCTGCCGCGCCCACGAGCATCGCGCCCACGACGTGGTGCCCCTCGAGCAGGAGCGAGAGCACAAGCAGGTGCGTGGGGTGGGGAGGGGCGCGGAGGTCCCCGCGCGGGTGGGTCCCTGCTGTTGGGGGTGTCGCGGGTGGTATGAGGTGCGGCATCCCTCGGAGGGGTTCATCCTGCACCCACGGGGAGCCCAATCGCCACGTGGGGTGTGCAGGTGCAGCACTCGTGGAATGCCTTGTGGGGGGGATGCTGTACTCTCACCCCTGGGGGGATTCCACCCCAACATATGGACAGGGTGCTGCGCGGTCAGGGAACCCCTGGGATTGGGACAGGACGGGCAGATGGGGACGGGTATCGAGGCAGAGCCGCTGCCAGTCATAGCGTGGGCAGTGTTCCGCTGCGGAGCCGAGCTCGCAATCCCGTGGGTGTAGGGCTGGGGCGAGGCTGCCTGGGACACCCCACGGCGGCCACCCCCGCTGTCCTGGGGCACCCGCCGTCTCCGTCTCGTTCCCACAGCTCCGTCAAGGCGGTTTTTCTGGCCGCGCTGGCAGCCGGCCCGGCCGCCGCTCCCGCTCCCCCAGCCTTTTGTACCCTGCCGTTTTGGCAGCGGGGGTTTTTCCATCACTCCCATTCCCAGATGTGACTGAGTCACCTCCTAAACTCACACCCACGAGCCTTCCCAGGAGCCGGGGCTCCAATCCCAACGTGGTGTTGCCTTCCTGGGCACTGCTGCCTTAAAAGTGTGGGGCCTCTGTGGGGCTGTAGGCAGAGGGGAACCTGTGTGGTGGCATCTCGCGTGGCCATGAGGCATTTGGAGACTTTGGGATAGTTTGCCTTTTCCGAGGAGGAGCCCAGCCCCAAGCAACAGCCCCAAGCCAGCTTCCACTCCTAATGAGCTGCTAGGATTGCAGGAAAACCCTTTTATCGGCATTATTAGTCATGAGGTGCCTTAAAATAGAAAGTGTGTGTAATCCCAGCCCCGAGGAGCTGTCAGACCTCGGCGGGCGCTGCTTAATGTCGCCTGCACGACCTCTGTGACTGCCCTCGGCCACCGCCCTCCCGCTGCGGGATGGATGCACAGGGAAAGCGCCTGTACCTGCTCCCCGGGCACATGCACTGCAGGGAGCAGGGCCAGGGGGCTGAGCATCAGCAGGGAGCTGTCGTGGCTGGGGAGTGCCCTCCTGGCTCCCGAGGGACCCGTCCTCGTGATGGGCAATGGCTGAGCCAACAATAGCGTCTCAGGAAACGCCGTGTTCAGAAGGTGCTTCCTTTGCAGCCCGTGCTCCAGAGCTGGTTTGCTTTGCTCCTAAACAGAAACCTCCAGGGGACTCTGTGCTGAGTTTATGAGTGCTCCAGACCTGCCTTTCAGCTTCTGCACCAAACCCAGGTGGATTTTTCCCAGCCCTGGGTACTCTCTAAGAGCACTTGCTTAGCTGCAATTACTGTCTGATGGGTTTGCTTTCAAATTCCTGTTTTGTTTGGTTTCCACTGGGACCAGGGTGGGGAATGTGGAGCTGGACATGACCCTTTCGTTTTCCAGCTGAGTGAGAAGGGGTGTTTGCAGGTTGGATGTTGCAGGGAAAGAAAACAGGAAAACAACTCATGGCTCCCTTGCATCCTTCACCCAAAGCCTGGTAGCGAGGTCATGGTCAGAGAGGGTCTGTGGGTTGAGCTTAGGGAGAAGCTGAATATCCTGTGGGTCCCACTGTGACTGGGGGTAAAGCTCAGTGTTTGTCCTTCATGTCTGCAGGCCCAACAAGGCAAATTCCTCAGCGATGTGGAGAATGAGCTGGAGGAGCTGGCAGTCACCATTGCCCAAGCCAAGAAGATGGTGGAGCTCATTAAGGTGACTCTGCAGTGGCTTTACTCTGGTAGTGCAGCTCTGCTGGGCTGGGGCTGGAGGAGAAGGGGCTGTGAGATTTTGGGGTGCATGGGGTGCAGAGATGGTGATCTTGGCAGATATCCCTGAGAGTTCTTTCTCCTCATCTCTGCTAACACTCATGGCATCTCTGGTTGCTTAATTTTTAACATGGAAGACAGAACAGGGCAAGAGCCATGCCGGGGCGTCCTCTGGCTCTTGCACCTTCTCTCCCTGGGCTCATGGGGCGGTTGTCCCCTTTGGCCCTTGTGCAAACACATCACTTTCCTGCTTGGGGACACCAAATGTGGGGCAGCAGCAAGTGGCAGTGCCCAGCCAGGTCCCTTGACAGCTGCACTGTGAAGTGGTCTGAGTTCTTGGGTGAAGGGGGTGATGGAATGTCAGGGGAATTCCACAGAGCTGAGAACTGGATGTGCAGGCAGGGCAGAAGGGTGGTCGTCCTGCACCTCACCTGTGAGACCTTGACCCCTCTCTCCCTGCACTCAGGGTGCTGCCACGAAGGAGAGGGAAAGGGTTGAGAAGCTCTTTGCAGAGGCCTGTCAGGTGCTGGCGACCTTCCAGAAGGAGGTGACGGGATTCATCGAGGACGGGGAGCGCTCCATGCTGGGGGAGGCCGAGGCCGATCTCCGCTGGAAGGAGGAGAGACGAGCCAAGCTGGCACAGTGCAAGCAAAACCTGGAGAATGTCCCCAGCACCGACACCATCTACTTCCTCCAGGTGGGATGGGGCAAGAAGGAGCTGACAGTGTTGTATTTTGGGGATTTTTCCCATTTCCCATGGAGCTGGGGGCCAGGAACCCTGGGATGTGCAGGCTGCAGCATCTCACTTCTGTAGGCACAGTCCTCTTCCCTCTCCTCTCACAGGGAGACCAGACAGCCAAGATTTTCCCCTCATTGCCCCCACCTCTGTCCTGTCTGTGACTCAGGAGAGGCTGATGTGCTGCCCAGAGTGGGTACCTGGGTGTTGGGGAGAACAAGAGTTTGGGGTGCCCCACTGCCTCCTCCAGCATCCCACCCTGACAGCCCAGCAAGGGGAGACATTTTAGGCAGGAGATGCTGCTCCATGTGAGGTGGGCATGGTCTGAGTCTGAGTTTGAAAGGGAGTGAAGAGAAGGTGCCAGGAACACGTGGCTGGGAAAGCGCTCTCCTCCCTTGTGCTGTCCTTGGGCCAAGTCCTGAGAGCTGCCAGATCCCAAATCCTCCAGGGCCGGGTGGGGCTGTGGAACAAGAGACAGCTTTGGCTTGTTTGAAACCTCCTGAAACTCTGTCTTTTTTGGCTCAGGAATTTCAGGCCTTGAAAGTAGCCATGGAAGAAAACCTCTCTCCACCTCTGAGCTTCCAGAAAGAGCTGAACTTCACCAAATGCACCCAAGCTGTGAGTGCCATGAAGGATGTGCTGTCCACTGCCTGCAAAAACCAGTGGAACCACTTGCAGGGGAAAGGAATTGATGGATTGAATTGCCAGGAGATGGAGGAAGGTTTGTGTTCATTTGGCCCCTCTGCCTGGATGGTTCCCTGTCCCTTTCCCTCTTCCCTGCGTGGGTGGGAGGTGGTTGCAGGCTCCATGGCCCCTGTGAGCGCTGGCCCCTGTCCTTCCAGCCCTGGAAGCTGCTCAGCACGGGTTCCCTACACGTTGCACAATCCCTGTCTGGGCTTACGCCTCTTTGAGGTTTTGTGAATTTTTCCACAGAGACCGGAGACTGGAGAGGCAACAAACAGCCTGGGAGTTAGGCAGGGCCCTGTGGGAGGGGGCAAGTGGCCAAAGTGGCCTCCTGTGAAAGGGGACTCTTCTTCCCAAGACAGACAATCCTCCTCACGGGGCAGGCTGTGGGCTCCCAAACATGCCAGGCTTAGAGAGCTGATGTGGCAGCTGTCTCTCATGCTGTCTCATTTAACCTGAGCTCTCTCCTTTCTCATTTTCTTAGATGCCCATGGGACTTGCAGCTGGTTCCCTGCCCCACTGCCCACCTCCTTGGGGTGACAAAGGAGTCTGTCCTTTCCTGTGTGGGAGCCACTAGGGATGTGCAGGGGGAGTGGGGATGCTGGCTGGGGCTGTGACAGCTTGGTGCCATCAGGGGCAGGGACGATGCTCCAGTAACCCCCTTGTTGGTGGTTTGGTTCCTTTGCTGATGCAAACCCTTCTGTCCCTGTCTCCGCAGCATTGGCCGAATCCCAGTTTCCAGACAAGTCAAACAACTCTGCCTGCCTGGAGAACCGTGATTATTTCCTGAAATGTAAGCAGGGGACTTTTGCTTTGGTGGTTGTTGCTAAGGCCCATCTTCCCTTTCCTCTCTCCTTCCCGCCTGCCTGGCAGCGCTGATCCAGC
This sequence comes from Brachypodius melanocephalos, assembly GCA_013398615.1. Taxonomy (NCBI): domain Eukaryota; kingdom Metazoa; phylum Chordata; class Aves; order Passeriformes; family Pycnonotidae; genus Brachypodius; species Brachypodius melanocephalos. Next base: position 4,274,171 of record VZSR01003022.1, read on the forward strand.
GGCTGCAAGAGCGCTGCCACCAACAGAGGAAATATTGCTTGGCTAACAGGGAAGCCTCCTGGCTTTCCTGACAACAGTCATAGCCTGCTTAGGTGATGGTTTTTTTCCCTTGTCTGGGGTTCTGCTGGCCCAGCTGCCCCAGGGCGGCTGCAGGCGTCCTGTGTAATTCCTGCTGCCTTCCAGCCCTTGGCAAATTGGATCCTCTTTAAATTAGATCAGAGTTTGTGCATCTGCCTTCTTTTTGCTGCAGGACCGTGAGCTGGTGAGGGTTGTCTGCAGCAGCAGAATGATAGAGATCACACAGTGGTGGAGCAGAGTCGGGCAGGAGAGGCTGAGGCTGGAGGGTGCAGGGCTGAACTTGAGATCCCACACCGGAGCTGTATTCCCCCAGTCTTACAGGGGATATGGAGTCACCTACTGACATAAGGGACAAGATTTGCCTCAGTGGCACAGAGCAGCAAAACCTGGGCTCAAGGAGGGTGTGCTCTTCTGCTATCAGGCTGGGACATGCCATGGTTCAGACTGCAATGCAGTTGATAGTGATCCATGTCCAGGGTTTTTCTCTGGAAGAACTTCCTTGGGCATCCTCTCTGTTTGGGATCCATCAGTGGTTCCCACATGGCCCATGGCCCCACTTGCTGGGGGCTGCCTGTTTATACCTGTGGCATACCTGGCTGTTCTCTCTTCTTGGGGTCTCTCTCAACTGCATTTATCTGTGGTTACCTGAAATATGCTTTTATGTGAGATTTTCTTACCACCAGTCTGTCAGGTGGACTCTCCAATGTCTGGTATCATGGTTAAGCTCATCAAGCAGCCCCCCTGCTCTCTCCTCTGCCCAGTTACCTGTATTCATCCTGCTTATGGCAGTATCAGCTCTTTCAGCCTTTCATCCTCATTGACTGAACTTTTCCATGGGACTTAAAAGCAAGGGGACAGAGTGATGGGAGAGGTCAGAAAGGATCATGCTCCTCACCAAAGGCTGGAGCAGGGAGGATTTCCTCGCATTTCCCTCTGCATGCTCACTTCTCCCTCTTGCCCCACAGTTGCCTTCATCATCGACCTGGACAGCGACACGGCTGACAAGTTCATCCAGCTGTTTAGCACCAAGGGGGCCAAACGGGTGCTGTGCCCCATCCCCTACCCAGAGAGCCCCACCCGCTTCATCAACTGCGAGCAGGTGCTGGGCTTGAACCTCATGAACAGGGGCAACTACTACTGGGAGGTGGAGCTGATCGACGGCTGGGTCAGCATCGGGGTCATCGCCGAGGACTTTGACCCGCGGGAAGCCTACAACCACGGGCGCCTGGGCAGGAACGACAGGTCCTGCTGCCTGCAGTGGAACGGCCAGAACTACGTGGCCTGGTTTGGTGGCTTCGAGCGCACCATCCAGCAGCCCTTTTTCCACACCATCGGCGTCTTCCTGGAGTATTCGGAAAAGGCTCTAACCTTCTACGGGGTCAAGGACTCCAAAATGACCTGCCTGCAGCAGCTCAAGGTCTCTCCTTCAGCCAAGGGGAAGCTCGACCCATTCCAGAACAAGATCAACCGCCAGTTTGCCTCTCTTTTCTCGTGCAAGCTGAAGCCAGCCTTTTTCCTGGAGAGTGTGGATGCCCACCTGCAGATCGGGCCGCTGAAGAAGGATTGTGTGTCGGTGCTGAAGCGCCGGTGACTGCCTGGGGAGAGGGGCACGGACAGACCCACAGAAGTCTCTCCTGCAGGTTATTGCCACCTCTCTTTGGTAGCCCTGTCTGTCTGTGGCAGCCCTCCCTCCTTTCTGTGCTGTTGGGGACCCAGGGCTGGATGAAGCCTCCTGATGGGCAGGGCTGGGGGCCAGGATGGGGCTGGATCCGAGTGCCAGCTCTGCCACTGAGTGAGCTTGGGCGAGTCCCTGTGCTGCTCCCTGCCCCTTGGCTTCCCTTTCTGGACATCAGGGACTGTGACAGCCTTTCTTGGTAAAGTGTGCTGCTCAGAAGTGCCACATGGATTTGGAGCTGTGCCTTGGCCACCTGCCCAGTCCCTGTCCTTCACCTCTGCTTGCTCTGCCCAGCCAACTTGTGCAGATGCTTTGTGCCTTATCTCAGGCCCTGTTGCTGATGCTTTTTTAAGTGCTGCCTCATCGACACCTTCTTCATGCTCCTCACAAAGTGCCTTTGATGGAATAAGCCCTGTGTGGGCCAGGTGAACCCCCAAGGCAGATGTGGTCACTTCCCTAGTGCCACATCACTGCTGTGCCCTGGCATGGGAGAGATGGTGCACCAGGGAGAGGGATGTGGAGGAGCCTGGCTGGGTGCTGGGGTGGTGCAGTACCTCTCCTTGCAGGGCTGCCCACCCTTTAGTGCTGCAAATGTGAAACAAGGATCTCTGCCCAGCTGGGAAGGGGAGAAACCTCCTGTCGAGAAGCAGCACCACTGAGCTGGAAATTTGCCCCTTAGCTTAGAGATTTTTAAGTGACAGAGGTGCTGTGAATATGTCTCAGAGATAAATTGTCTGGTTCAGTGTTCTAGGGACAGCTGTGTGTGCCTCGATAAAGGTGCAGCATCAGTCAGCTGCTAAATGACCCTTTAGAGTCTGGGAATAAATAACAATTAACAAAAACTACTCTCAAGCAACAGAGAACACTGTTTCCTTCAGTAAAGGTAGAAACTCGAGGCTGAGAGACAAAACTGCCAGTTCACATGTCCTAAGGGAGCTTTTTCAGAAGGAAAACAGAAATACTGCCTGTGAGGGCGGCACAGAGCAGCCCCTGTCTCAGCACAGCGTTTATTTTTTCTGGGGTTATTTTACTATCTACCTCCCAAAGCTTGCTTTACAGAACCGTGGTGCTGTGTAATGTACACCTGGAGAGAAAATACAGAGGGTCAGGTTCTTCACTGGCATGAGTGAGTCAGGGATGATGCAACAAGCATCAGCAGGGATAATAAGCAGCCCATTTAGCTAAATATATGAGATATATATATATATATACACACACACATATATTTTCCCCAAAGGATAAGCTGGAAATCACAGTGCTATATTCAAACGGAGCCAAGGGGAAAATGTGAACATGAATAAAAGGCACGCACAAAGCTGGGAGGTTTGAAGTTAAAGCCACGTTTACATGCGGTGGCTCAAAGAGATCCTTTACTGTGACTCCTTCACCAGCACTACCAATTTCTGCTGGCACAGAAGGAGCTGCCAGTGCGCTGTAAATTGGGATATTTGAGTGGATGAAGGGTCTGAATGCAGCCATCCCTTCCCTGGGGTAAGGCTGGTGAGTGAATTTGGGAAGGAGCTTGCTGAGATCTGTCTGCAAATTCCTTCTCCTCCACCTCCTTCTCCTCCTCCTCCTCCCCTGCATGAAGTGACTCCTAAAGTGCTGCGAGCAGTGGGAAAAAGAACAGTAGGGCTTCCAGAGTGAAATCTTCAGCTGAAATCTTGGCCTTTCCTGGCTGGTGGGAATGCTGCCCAGACTTCTGTCCGGATGGGAATTCATTCCCTGCATCCTGAGCTCCAAACCCTCTTTGTTTGGCTGGCGCCAGCGGCCCCTGCAGAGCTCAGCCCTTGCACGAGATGTCAGCAGTGACACAGAGCAGGCGTCGCTGCTGCTCTGTGCACACGGGGAAAACGTGGTATCAGAAATTCCTGATGGAGTGAGAAAGGTAGAGCTGTGCCACAGCCCGTGAGTGGTCATATCCTGGGAGGATGAGGAAGGGAAGGAACCTTAATCTCTGCAGGAAGAGATCTCCCATGTGAGCCCACATCTGCGCCCTAAATCTCATTTATTCAGGCTAAACTCCCACAGTTTGCAGCGAGGAGTTTTGCCAGAGTAAACACAGCAGATCTGGGTCTTTGCCCTGTTTCATTTTGCCGTAGGCAGATTGATTGCTCCAAGGGGAAACCCACGCATCCCGCCCTTCTCCACTTTCCCAATGCACAGACACAAACCTCTGACCTCCTTCAGGGCTTGGGAGGCCCAGAGGGATCCTCTCTTTCCACCCTGTCACCACGTGGGAGCAGCTCAAGAGGCCGCTGGGGTGTCTGGGCACGGTGTGTGGTTGTGCCACTGCCTCGGTGCATTCACGGATGCAGCTCCATGGAGCATCCGGGGGGGCTCCTGTGGATGCACCGCAGTTGGGAAATGCTGCCCAAGCCTCTCTTTCCTGCTGCTTGCTTTTATCCTGGTCGGGAGTGCTAAAACTCCTCCTGGTTTAGGGATGGTTTTCAATAGGAGCGATCCCCTCGGGAGCTGGGTCAGTTTGCTCTGTGCTGCCAGCGATTTGAGCTGTAAACTGGAACGATGAGGGAATGAGCACTGCGCCAGCTCTGGATCCCCGATTTTGCTGTAAACAAAGGGTTAAATGCAGGGTGAGATGAGATGAATCGATAGCACTTGGCAATTTAAACAGCCTTTCCTTGTTCCCTTGGGTTATTTCTGCTGTCACAGACTGTTCCTCTTTTTAATTAGGATTTTTTAAGTACAGTAACTGTAGAGTGTTTTACAGTGTGTGAAAAAACTGTAACAGAATAATATAATGGTGTTAGAGACTATGATTTGACCATTAAATATGATACAGTCATTGCCCTGGGTCGTCTCTCCTTTAAATACCAAACCATTTGAGTTGTCCCATTATCTCATGTTTACTTTTCTGTGTCCTGTACATCTGGCGTAAAATAACACAGATTTTATTTTCCAAGTGTGTCCAAGGGAATTCTGCCACATACACATTTTTATTGCAAAAGGAGTGGGAGAACCTTAAAATCCAATAAGAATTGTGAGCCCCAGGCAATTCAAAACAATGGATTGTCTCAGTTCTCCCTTCTCTGTCTGTCCTCATTCTGCAAATAAAAAAGATTATCAGATCAGGTATTTTTTCGTTAGTGTTTTCAAGTTTTAGAACATAAATTTCCAAGATTTTTTATGTGATGAGGAGGTCTAGAGCTTCACACACACACTGGGAATTACAGTAGCATCTTTTTTAAGTGAAGGCTGCTTTTCTTAATCCCAAAGGTCAGCTGGAGTTAGGATAAAAATGTTATTTGGTGAGCTTTATGCGAGGTGCCAGTGCTCCATCTGGGCGTTTCGGTAGAAGCCGAGTGGATTCTGCTCCTGACTTTAATAGGAGAAGAATCAGAACTGTTTGTTATGGCTGTTTCTTAAAAGGGAAACTTACTGCTTATTGAAAAAGCGGATATGAAAAGCACAAACTTGTCCTTTTCTTGCCAAGAAACAGTACAGATTATGTCACTGTATTTATTTAAATCTAGTTTCCATTATGTCGTTTTTCTGATTTCCTCCCCCCTACCCACATCTGGTTCTCAGGCACTCAGACAGGACTGGGCTGCAAATCTAGGGAAGAGCTCAGATCCATCTAAAATGATGTAACAGAGGGTAATACATGCTCTCATTTATATTATTGATATACAGCTGTCACTTATTAATCTGAGGGAGCCCTTCAAGCAGTGATTAGTTTTCCAGGGTTCCTATTTTATTTGAAGTTATGCAACCAGTTATACAATTTTTTTTTTAAATTCCTCCTACTTGCACACCTGGAGGCAAGAGTTTAGACCTTTTCCTGCAGATTTACAGATGCCATAGCTATTTTCTTGCTCCCGGATTCCTGATGGACACATGGACACGGCCCTGGCTTGTTTAGAGGGCAACCAGTTAGTCCTTCTAGTTTAACACACTTCAATATAACGGGGTAATTTTTTGGATGTGTTTGATTCCGTCACTGAGAGCAGCCCATAACAGGATCAAAAATCCGTTTGCAAGTGTGTGAAACAGGAAACACACATTAAAAAAGCATTGGAAATGAAGCATCTTCGCTGTTTAAGGGGTTAAAGCTAATTTTTTGTGCAGAATCGCCAGATATCCGCGATTAATTTTATTTTACTCCAAGAAACAGCACAATTACAGACAGCGTGCCAGACCCTGAGGCGGGGAAGGGGGAGGTATCATGGCGGCCAGCCTACAACTCCCAGCATGCACCGCGTGGGCGGCACGGAGGGTGTTAATACCGTGCATGGACGGACTACAGCTCCCGGAATGCACCGCGCGGGCAACGGGAACACCGCTAAGGTGGTGTGGTGGGGACTACAACTCCCAGCATGCATCG
>VZSR01003022.1:4280368-4356694 GCA_013398615.1 Brachypodius melanocephalos
AGGCGGGTAAAGGGGGTGGTTTAACCCTCTCGGTGCCGGCGTTGCTCTTCCTCCCTTCATCTCGTTACGGCTTAGGGGCTGTATGTATACCCCTGCCCCAGGGCCTGTGCGGGGAAGCTCTGCTGGGCTTCAGCCGCCGGCCTTGTCCCCCCTGCACCGCGTCCCTCAGCATCCACCCTGTCCCTCAGCCTCCTGCTGGCTCTTGCTGCTGTGCCCAGCCTCTCCCCCGAGGGCTCAGGAAGGGCTGGCAGAGTTCAGCTCCCGCCCAGGTGATCTGGCCTGGGCCCAGGAGGCCTCCCCGCTCGGGGATGGTGCACCTGCATCGTTCCTCAGCTCAAAGGCTGCCCACTGTGGTTTGCCGGGTTCCTGGAGCACAGCCCCCTTTCTGTGTGTGCGGGAGAGAGCAACAATGTTGGAAAAAGGTGCTGGGATATAACCATGGAAACGGCAACCCTGCACAGAGCTGCCTCTGTCTGCATGGCAAAGGGCTGTCTGCACCCGCTGTCTGCCAGCGTGGTTCTGACGTGGCAGTCATCTGCTTCGGGGACAAAGGAGTGCTTCATCCTCCAGCGCTTCTTTCCACGGGGCCACTTAAACATTGGTGTAGGAATTCTGTGCCTGACTTCCACTTGGGATGTGGCCTTTCTTAGAAGGCTTTAGTAAGATCAACTCAGGTACTTAAATTTGCATTCTCTGAGAGAACTGCAGCAGCTGAAGGTGTTGCTGTTCCCAGCTGTCAGCCTGCCTTGCATCAGGACCTGCCTGTCCCTGAGTTGATGCAGCTGAAATGCTGCAGCCTGAGCAGAGTTGGTCCCAGTGCCCTTCCCAAGGTGTTCCTGGAGGGACAGGTATTTCCTGGCAAATGACTGAGGATGGAAACACGTCAGCTGCCAAAGATAGAGGTGGTGGAGATTTCTGCAGCTTTAGGGATTAGAGTCCCTAATGTGGGTGCTGTAATGCCAATATAAGTTACCTGCTGTGTCCATGCGAAGGTTTTAATCAGGTCAGTTTGTAATTGAGAATTAAGGAACCAGTGCAGGCAACACGAGTTAATGAAGCCTTGTGGCAAGGAAGGGGAGTTCCTCTGGATCACATTTTTGTGTCAGAGGTGCTTGAGCTGTGGTGAGACCTTCAACAGCCATGTTGCATAAGCTAGCCTGAGCAGTTTCTTCTCCTGCAGTCCTTCCTCTGTCATGTTACTTGTAGACAACTGAATTAGGGAACTGATCCAGCAGAAATGCAAAACAATATGAAAAAAAAGTCTTGAGATTTCAATCAGCTCAGTAGATTGGGTTTGCTGCCTGGTTGTGCAGACAGCAGCGCCTGTGTCAGCACACTGGGAAGGGAACAAGCAGTCAGTGCTGCTTCGGTTGCTGCTGCTGCCAAAAACAACAAAAAAAAAGGCAAATTGGAACTGATTTTGTCTGCTTGGCATCTCCATCAGTGCTGAGGTTGGTAGGTCAGTAAACTTCTGTGCCTGCTGCACTTCGGCCTTGAGCTGTAACTCCTGTCTCTTGTGTCACCGTTTTGTCACAGTGTTTTGATGACCTATGACCATGTAGAAATTACCTTCAGTGATCTGGAGCCAATGCCAGAGGCCTTCAAGGGGACCAAGAAAGGGAGCGTTTTCCTGACTCCCTACCGGGTAAGTGGTGAAAGGCTTTACCTCATCTAAGGAGATAACAGCTCTGGAGTCTGTATTTAAACGTCCTCAATGCATGAAAGTCAGGATAATCTACTCCTGCTTGAAGTGTGGCTCATCCTCTCCCTCTGGGAAGCATTATGAATTCATGGCATATCCCATCTATTTGTCAACAAATAATAAATCTGATCAGTTTTTGTACAGGCAGCTGTTTAGTCCATCAGGCATATTCAAACTGGAAATTAGCAGTGGTCTGGAGATGCTGAATGCAACAGCACAGCTACTAAATCATAGCTTTGTGGAGCAGCAGGTTCTCGGGAAGCTGGGAGGAGCATTATCTGAGCAAGGGACTTCCTGGAAGGCTTTAGTACCTTGAGGATTTGGTTTACCCCTGTGGCTGTTGTGTGTAGCTTTTGGCTTGTGGAACTGGTGATTTGGGAGGGAGTTTCAGTCCATGGAGAAGTCTGTTCATGTAATAAATCAGGGCTGTGTTTCCTGTTTGTTTTAAATAGCTCTTGTAATGTTATTTTCTTTTCAGGTTATCTTTGTGTCGAAGGGGAAGGATGCTATGCAGTCATTTGTGATGCCCTTTTATTTGTTGAAGGATTGTGAGATTAAGCAGCCAGTGTTTGGAGCAAATTACATCAAGGGCACAGTGAAAGCAGAGGCAGGAGGTAGGTATCACATAGCGTGTGTTCTGTGTCTCAGTTCAGCTGCTCAATTCATAGCAAAATCCTGGCACTGTCCAAATGGTTTTTCACACTCCTGCAAAAACATGTTTCTTTCATTGGCAGCTAAAAATATTCCCCTTACCAGCTCCCTGTTCAGTTACCCTGAGCGGATGTTCTCTGCAACCCATCTCATTCCTGCCCTCTGCAAAATACAAAGTTCAATCAAACAAGTGATCTCAGCAAACAAACATTAGAGTGGAGGCAGCAAGAACGAGGATGTAATTTTGTTTTGGTCACTTGGGATCACCTATCCCACCCGCATCCAGGTTCTCCTGTGCCAAAAACTCAGATCCTTTCTGCCTCTGGGTTCAGGTGCAGATCCCCAGAGCACTTTCTCCATTGTGTTTCTTGTGCAGTTCAAGGACAGGTGTGCTATTGCTGTAGCACATCCTGGCAGTGAAAATGGCACTTGGAAGGGAATGGGCTGTCTTGAAATCAGGGAATTTAAGGAGCTGTTTCACATTAAACTCAATGAGAAGGCTGTGGCAAACATTTTCAAGAATAATTTTGGCTTTGATTTTTTTTTTTTTTTTTTACCAAAGGCACAAGTGTTTAGCAAACTTTCATCCTCAGCTTGATTCAGTCTAGCATTTGTGGCACAGAAATCAGAGCACAGGGTGTAAGAGCCTTCGGCTGGAGTTCTGAAATCAGCATTGTAGCTTCTGCATGGGAGCTGAGTGGGATCATCCAGCATGAGAGGGAGCCTGAGCATTAATGACAAACTAAACTGTGTGAAAGGCAAAAGGCTTTAGCTAAATCTTTGTGAATTCTCCCCAGAGGCCATCTCTTTTAATGATGATGTTGTCTTAACAGCCATGAGAGTCTGGTTTAGCTTAAAAGGCTCTTTAATCTACTTGTTTCTGTTTCAGCACAGCTTCTGCTTTGATGCTTTCTTGGGACTCTGGACTGTGCATGTTTTTCTTTTTTATACTGTGATGTGAGATGCCACTACTTTATTTGTTTTTTTAATTATTATTTATCCTGACTTGAAATATCTTCCATGGCCTCTAATGGATTTATGTGGACCATGTTTTTCATTAAGCTCTTTGCTTTGTTGGGCACTCTGACTCCCAAACTAATTTGGAGCTGACAGTTAGGTGTAGTTGCAAAGGCTTTTTAGCAAACGGGATTAACAAAATCCCGGTCTTCTGCACTAATCTTATCCAAAGCAAGAGCAAATCCAGCACTCCTGATAGCTTGGCCTGTGACAGCTGCTGGCAACAGCCACAACTCCAGAAAGCTTTTGAAGCTCTCCCTCGTGGATGTTTCTGCTTAAGGTGTCTCTTGACCTGACAATACCCCAATATTAATTTTTCTGATGGTACCATTATTCTGCCACTTCTTCTCTTCCTCTGCTTTTATTTTATTTTTTTTTAAATTTTATTTTTGGGATATGCTCTTTAAAGAGTTAAATACAGAACATCTGTAGATGCAGCAAGTAACCTAAATAGCATGGAAATGGCTTTTCCTTGCTCCTTAGTGCTGTCTTTCCTCCCTCAGGTGGCTGGGAAGGATCTGCCACATTCAAGATGACCTTTTCAGCTGGGGGTGCAATTGAATTTGGGCAGCGGATGCTGCAGGTGGCATCACAAGGTATGGAAGTTTGGGGGTGTCTGCCAAGCCTGAAGCTAGCTTTAAAAAATACTTTTTTCACATCCAATGAACAGCAAGTTTATTGGGATGACACTTACTTGTTTTTCTGATAAGGACTCTCCAAGTTTGTTGGAGTTCTCAGCTTGCATTTGAGGCAGGCTTGATGTTCTGATGAGGCCTTTTTTTTTTTTGCTTTTCCAGTCTCCAGAGGTGAAATACCCAGTGGAGCTTATGGCTATTCCTACATGCCAAATGGATCCTATGCTTTTGCACCACCTGCAGCTAACGGGGGCTATCCATACCCACCTCCTCCTCCAGGTAAGCCTGGAAACGGAGTGAGAGTTAAAATAGGTAAAAGGGCAAGAAACACAGATTTTACAGTGTTTTAGTGATGACTTGTGTAGCTTTTGTTTCTGAGTTTAATTATGTTTGCCTTGGCTTCTTTTGGTTGATAACTCCATCCAGAAGAGTTAAGTCTCTTGCTTTGTGATCTCTTTTCCTGGCAGACTTTTATCCTGGTCCTCCTGCAGCAGATGGAAACATGGGCTACATGCAGCTCCCACCCCCACCATACCCAGGGCCCATGGAGCCCCATGTCAGTGGCCCAGACCTGCCCTCCACTCCTGCAGGTAAGGAGTGTGTCCAGGCGAAGGAACTAAGAATAGTTTTGTTAGCAATGAAAGAGACTTTGTTTCTTGTCTTTTGGGGAACTTCGAAGCTTCACTTAGAAGTTGAAATTTGTTTAGAAAAGGGATTAGGGAGCTCTTCTAATCTCCAGCCTCGTATATCCAGCTCAGTCTGGAGTCCAGCCTGATTCTCTCCAGGGTAGACACCATTAGTGGGCATTTTACAGATAGATTTAGTCTTCTTTTGACAGAAAAAAATAGTTTGTGATTCTCCTGTGGTGGTAATCTTGCCCTAATGGATGAGTACAAGGAAACTGATGGTGAAATGTGTTTGTGGTCCATTTTAGTTCACAACTGTGGCTTTGGTGGTATTTGCTTCCCCTTCCCCTGCTTCACTCTTAATGCGATTATTTTTGCTGAAACAATATGGAACAGGGTAAGAGATGATGGAAAGGAGCTGGGGAAATAACCTAATTTTTCACTCATTTGGGATTTATTAAAATGAAAAAAAGAGCTGTTGTGGTTGGGTACAACCATGGATCTCTTGCAGGTAAGAGTATTTGTTTGGATAAGGATTTAACTTTTTGGTTTGAATAAACAACCATTCATCTTTGAACTATTATTTGGAAAGTGGGACTGTTCCAGAGAGTTGTACAAGATTTTTGTGTTCTGCAGAAATGGAGGATCTGGATTATCCTCATAAATTACCATCTTTAATATACAAATCCCCTGAACTGCTATAAACTTGTGCTGATTTTTGTTTTGCCTGTTGATTTCACTCCCAGGAAGGATTGTTTGTTCACTGCCTGTTTATAAAGGGTATTGTCTGTATTTAGGCAAGGCAGCAGCAAGCATTTATTTATGACTGACATGCAACTCCCAGGTGACATTTCCAAACTCAATCTTCCTCTGTTTCACTGGGAATTGACAATTGTGGTAACTGGAGGAGAGAATGCTCAATTGTTGTAGCTGTTTTGCAACTTGAGCACTGGTCATAGGGTGCTCTGTTAGTAACTCTTGATGGCCAGGAGTTCTTGTTTTATTGTGCGAGTTCTCTGTGTGTCCCTAACCTGTCACTTCTCTCCCTGTGCCAGCTGAAGCCAAGGCTGCTGAAGCTGCTGCCAGTGCTTACTACAGCCCAGGCAACCCCCACAACGTCTACATGCCCACGGTGAGTCCCTGCTGCTCTGGGGTTGCAGGGGAGCCCAAGTGTGAGTCTGGTAGATCTCTCAGTGGCACAGCATAGCTGGTCAGAACTGATGTTGGTGTCTTGGGTTTTTTGGGGGCTTTGAGTTTTAATATTTTATTCTTAGCCATGCACTGATGTCCTTTTGTCATGTTTATTGCAGGACCAGCCACCCCCTCCTCCATACTTCCCACCAGAGGACAAGAAAAACCAATAAGCTGACACAGAACTTCTCCACGACTCATTGCTTTCTTTTTTTTCCATTTTGGCAGAATTCTGGGGCACAGTCCGTAGCACTGAGAAGTAGAGCCTCCCCCCAAGGCACACTGCTTTCAGGGGCTCTAGGAGTAGGTCTTTGCAGAGCAAGGGGAGGGATTTTGGCAGCCTGGGTCACCTGTGGAGCTCTGAGGGTTTGCTGTCCTGCAGCATTCACTCCTCCCTGTGCGTGGCATCGCTACACCTGGGGGTTCTCTTCATCTCTGACTGCTTCCCTTAGCTCTGCTTCTTTTGATACTTAAATTATACCTCTTTAGAGTCAGCATCTGCTCCAAACTGCTAATTAACATGATCATGACATGGAAACTAGGCTCTTGGGGGTGGGAGGTGTCTTCAATTTACCTTAGTGTGCATCTAAGAGCACCTCTGGACACAGGGATGCCTCTGGTTATTCTTTTTAATCCAGAGTGTCATATCCAGCTCTTTGCTCTTGAGAAAGGACTTCAAAGGCAACCTTTGAGATCTCAAAGGAAATATACACCTATGACATTTTCCACATATATATTCAGCTTTCTTGGGTTTCTTTTATTTTAATCTAAGTCATTCCTGACAATCATAGCAAATAATCTGGTAGCCCTTCAACTTTCCCTGCTGCTCATTGTGTGTGACAATGCTGACCAAGTTCCTTCCTCAGACATGCTGCTCTTCACAGGGTTCTCCAGTAGCATCTGATGAGTTTAGATCCCATGGGAACACTAATATTTCTGCAGTCTCTGTATTTTCCAGTTAGATATGAGTTCACTAAGTCCTGAACACTCTCCTCATAGTCTATGATGCACTTACGTTTTTCCTTTGTTGTAACATGAGTTACACCTTTTGGCCAGTGAAGCATCTTGCTGCCGTGATTTACCTGGTGAAGTAACAACTAATGGGCAGAAAGCAGTTGCTTTACTTCTGCCCTGGAAGCACTTGAGAGAATATGCAAAACATTGGAATAAGCTACAAAGTGTTGTTTATTGCTCTTTGTGTTCCTGGTCCAGCTGTGAATTCCCAGTCACCCAAACTCCTCATAGCATTGATTCCTTGGTCTCATTAGCAACAACTCCAGTGCAGAACCTCTGCAGGACTGATCAGAATCTGGGCTGTGAAACTTTTGCATTGTACAAAGCTTTGCACAAGTCACACTTCAGTGACTTCTGACAGCTGAGAGAGAAAATCCTTCCCAGCAAAGTGTGATGGAAGATCCTGTGCTAGGGAATTGCTGAGACTTGCTGCATGCAGCCTGCTCGGAGAGAAAAAAGGTCCACCTCTTGTTTTCTTTTTCTTTGAGTTTAGCTGATTAATGAAATTGCTACTGTTTGTGCACTGACTTTTCTAAAATTGCTACTGCAGTGATGTAAAGAAATTGTTATTTAAAAAAATATTTATTTTGAAAGCATTTGATTAATATATTAATGTGAAATGACTTTTGAATGCAGATTTGTTTTGCCAAGACTGTGAAGTAAAGAGAAATCAGCTCAGAACTTGAGGTGTTTGTGTGTGTGTGTGAATGGGCAAACTTCTGGTGAGTTGGTAGCTTTGGATATGGAGAGGAGGAATTAGAAGCAAAATCACTTGGATTTTATATTTTGTTATTACAAGCAAAATCACTTGGCTCTTCACTGGTGACATAAGTTGCTTGATTTCTCTTGAGTGACTTTGTGAATGAAAATAAGATGTTAAAATGTTTCAGCAAACTCTCATTTCACAGTTCCTGTTGGAAGCTGGTGCAGCAGCTACTTTACCCAGATGTGTCACCCAGGTTGTTTTTCGAGACCAGTTGTCCTCTTAAGAGTTCCAATCCGTTTACTATTTACTTTGCAGGAACTACCTCAGCAATAATTAATGCCTCTAAAATATGTCTCTAATTAGAAGCAAGCCACAATTTTATTCTTTTTTTTTTCCCTGTAAATGTGCTGAGGTGCTTGGGTGGTTGTGCCCAGTGAGGTCGGAGCTGTCTCAGGGGTGCTCCCCCTGTGCTCCTGTCCCTGGAAAAGCTCCAGCAGCAATGCCAGAGCTGTTCCTAACTGTGCTGAGCCAGCTGTGTCTGTCTCACTTGGCAGGGCAGGGACAGGAGTGTTCCATGTGGGATCAGGTCCTGGTCAGTCCCTCTGGCTCACACTGACACCTGTCAAACAGGAGGTACCCAGAAGCTGCTCTCCAGGTATCGTCCAAACCTCGTGTGGTTTCATTCCTCTTTCCGGCAGTTGCTGTGGCTGCCTTCATTCTCCTGAATTCCCTGACCAGCCAGCAGGGACGTCTTCCAGATTCTGTTTATTTTTACATCCCTCTTGCCTCTCACATCCTCCCACATGGCTGTTTGACTGCGTTTTAATGGCTGAGCCACTTGAGTTTGTTTTCTATAGAAGAGGTGGCTGAAGGAGGAAAGTATTGAGGTTTACAGTCCAGTAGGAGCTGAATAAATCCTGATTTGTGAATTAAATTACTTCAAATCAAGGTTTCCTCCGTCACATCTGTTCAGCTCTAAGATGGTGCTGAAACCTTTCTGTTCTGGCTCATTCCCATTTACCCTCTACTCTGAGACAGAATCCTAGAAAACAGATTGCATGAACTTTCCAGAGCTCTTGCCCAGCCCCACTCCCTGTGCAGCTCTTAGACCAACAATCAGAACAAATCGATGAGGTTCTTTTAAAACCTTTCTTCAGCTAAGTGTGCTTGAGAGAGAAATATTTGGATATCTGCTCCCATGGGAACTCTGCTCCATGGTTCGAGCTGAGTCACTTCCCTCAGAGTGGAGAAGTGGCAAGACCTCCAGAGGCACCATGAGGTTTCTGTCTGGCAAAAGGGAAATACACTCAAAGGATGAGTCAGGCTGGAATAAATGAAATATTCCTTAGCACGGGTGTCTGCGCTAAATCTGGAGTTGAAGCTGTGGGCTTTCCACAGTGATTTGAGGTTGAATTTTCCCATTTCCCCAGGCTGGAGCTGGGCACGATCTGTGGGGAGGGGAGGAAGAGCAAGCCAAAAAAAGAGATTGGGCGTGGTCTCGATGTGTTCAGTGAGTGCTGATAAGTGAAGCACATTTTGGGAATGCTGAAATTGTGGAGCTAGAAGGCTGGCCAGGTCACACAGTCAGCAAGGGTCAGGCAGGTATTGGGCTGAGTGGAACAGCACAATTTGGGAATCCAGATTTTTGGGTGCTGGTGAGAATCTCTGGCAAAACCTCCAAATTTGGCTTTGGTACTCAGCACTCCCTACCATCCCCCTGGTGGAAACTGGGAGCTGTTCTCTGCTTGGGAAAGGGCTCAGGGAGGGTGAGAGGGTCACCAGTCCTGCTGCCCACCCAGAAGATTTTAAATGTTAAAGCAGGGAAGTGCAATTTGAAGTCTGCTGCTGGTCTGGAAGCAGGGTGGAAGTACGGCAGGAAGAAATTTTTTGCATTTGACTTGTCTCCAGGTCTGGTCCCTGCCTCAATGATTAACTGGCTCTGCAGCAGGAGGCTGCCATGTGACAGGCAGATTGGTACAATTAAACTCCAATATTTGGATGGTATTGTACTACTGAAGGAAAAGAGGAGGCACAGGCAACAATTAGTGTTGGATCCTTTGGCAGAGGCAGATTTTTCCACCACCACCTACAGTTCTGTCTCTTTGATGTGACTTGGGCTCTTCACTTGAGAAGCCTCTCCCTGCCCCTGATGCTGGAAAATACAGCTGCTTCCCTCCTCTGGGGAGTGTGGAGTAACTGGGTATTTCCAAAGCACTTTGAGATCTTGTGCAAAGCATATTGCTGCAGGAACCGCAGGTACTGCTGACAGATTCCCTACTGTCAGCCCTGAAATCCTGCTGCTCTCCCTGGGGGCTGGGGAAGGTCTTTACCTTGGAAGGATTACCCCATCTTTAGGGATCAAGGATCTTTATCCTGGAAGGATTGCCCCATCCTGTGTGTGCTTGCCTGGAGTTGCCTCCAGACAAAGGAAGAAACAGAGTCCTCCTCCTGCACACATTCTGCCTGGGTTTTACCTCAAGTTCTCCAGCTTCATGCATTAATTTCTTTCTGGTTGGGGGGATGCACTAAGCAGTGACAGGGAGTGGGGTTAAGCCCACCTGGCCAGCACCTCCCTGTCCTGTGTGTGTCTTCCTTTGGAGATCATGAGGACTTCTGAATGATGCCTTAAGTTTTAGCTTTCATATTTTCCAGATTCTGTACTGTATTAGTACATTACTTTGAACTTCATATAAAGTGTTACGAAGCTCTCTTCACAGTTTAGTTAGACAAAACATTCTTTTTCCAGCCTGAAAACCAAGGACACCATTGCGGCTTTAGGCCCAAAAAGTATAAACAACAGCAAGTTGAGGAGAGCAAACACGGAGGATGGGACTTCATAACCTGAAGCTGTAATTGGACAATTAACCCCAATATGTAAATGGACCAAAACTTACTGTAGTGTGAAAACCTGTGACCTGTTGTCCATCTTGGGTGTAGCCCTGGCCGGGTTCTTGTACTGCCTGAGATGTATCCTTTGAAGGCCTTTTAATAGGTACCTACTTTATTCCTTTAACACTGTCTAGCCTCTGTTCTAGGTAGCCTCTCAAGGCATCACCACCTCTCTCAGAGCTGTAGATGCTCAAGCTGCCTCTGCCACATGATGGACACTGTGATTTATCAGCTCTGGCTCACAGCACTGTCTCCCTCTGCAAGCACTGCTGGAGGTGGCAGGAGGTGTGGGGTGGTTTGGATCCAGCTGCTCCCAGAGCATCCAGGAGCAGAGCCAGCCCTTGCCAGTGAACAGCTCCTGTCACATCATGGGCACCACCAGGTTCTGTAAAGCACTGCCAGGGGTGTGTTGGAGGTGAATTTTACCAAGGCAGGCTGTGATCAGGAGGAGTTTCAGGTTAAAGCTGCACAGAAAAGCCCAAGTGACAAATGTGATGTTTGTGGGTGGGGATGGAACGCTGAGATGTGCAGGGTGGAGATCTTTATTTCAGTCAAGGCTCTCTGCAGCCATGGCAGGTGTTACTCACCTGCTCTCTGGAACCAGTATTTCAGTCCTCTTCTTGCTCAAGGGCTGGCCCTGTGCCACCAAGAGAGGCTCCAGCGGGACATGAAGTGGCGCACGTCACGGGGAGCAGGAGCAGGCACTTGTACCTGCCGGTGGGGCTGCTGAATCTCACACCCCAGGGTGTAAACGGGCCAGGATCCCTCCCTGCTGGCCCCTCCCAGCCCACCTGCCATTCCCTACACAATTCCTATGGTTTCTGGACGCTGGAGCAAAAGGTATCAGCTTGGCTCTATTTATGAGCTCAGCAAATCCTGTCTTTCTAAACTTTTCCTTTCCCCTGCTCAAGTTGTGTCTCCTCCTTTTCCATTACTTTGCTCTGTGGGGGCTGGGCTCTGGCTGGGACACACTGGCTCTTCCCGTGGCACAGACTGACTCCAATAATATTCCATGTTTGGGCGTGTCCCTCTGGAATGTGGGGGCGGTGGGAGGGCTTGTCCTGCAGCCTCTTCCCATCACCCAAGCATGTGGCTCCGTGGAGCTTGGTGGGCTCCTCAGGGGTTTTGGCAAGTGTGTGGGGAGAATTATTAGTGGAAAAACCGTGGGGAGAATGCTCTGTGCTGGAGCTGGTCAGTAATTTGGCATCTGTGCTCCAGAATAACCTGGTTAATGGGCACAATGGGGGCATGGATGTACCTGGGTGTCAGACCAGGTTCTTCCACATTCACGAGCAGGCCCCTGGTCCCTCCTCAGCTTAGGCACATGCTGTAGGTCCTGCTGCTCTCAACTCAGCCCCCAAACCAGCAAATAAATTGGCTTTGAAATCTGTGTCCCACATTCTCTGTCCCTGCAGTGAGAGGATGATAAATCCAGCATCTGGAATGGAATTATCTTGCTGAGAGAGGGAAGTGGAAGACACCACATGACAGTGATGGTGAAAACATTTTCAAGTGGTCACAAGGTGCTGTGAGGCAAATGAGGGACATCCAGGTCTACACATGAAGTCTGTGACTTCCTCAGAGTCACACTTGCACATCCTTGCCATGGAGCTGGCAGCTCTTGTGCACAACCTCTGCTCCTGCACAGGGCTCCCAAGGGGAACAGAGCTTTCACAACTCCCCTGTCCTGTGTGGGTGGCTGGAAGTCCCCTTTGCTCTTCCTAGAGGGATGGAATTTGCCTTGACATCCTTCTAAGATTTCCTAAATGAGGTGAGAGATACTGTGTGTTCCCCACTTCCTTCCCAGTTGCCATCATCTTTTGTGAGGTGCCCCCAAAGTGCTCAGGAGAGCCTGTGGCAGGAGAGATGTGGGGTCAGGGCAGGAGTAACTGGAAGGCCCCACAGGAAACAGGGAGGGGGGATGACTGACATCCCTCCTGGGTATGGAATCGTTGGCCCCATAGCACCCAGTGGGTCCCAGGGGGGTCTCTTACATGGGCAGCCCCAAAGTGGGGAAACAGGGATGTCTCTCATTTTGAAACCACCTTCCTATCCCCTGCCTGGTGCCTGCACTCTCCCCTTTGCCAATGCCTGGCAGGCGCCACTGGGCTTTGCAGAGTCATCAGACCCCGTGCTTAAAAGGAGAAGTGAGGGAGGGACATGTTGAAATCAGTTTTTTGACTATTTGCCCATTTCCATCCAAGAGATAAGAGTGAGGCCAGGCTGCGGCTTCAGGATCAAGACGAGGTAGGAGATAAACTGCTATTAATGCTGCTGGAGGGTTCTTTTCTAGCAGGTTTTCCTTTAAGGGGAAGATGATTCCCTATAAAGAATGTGATGATGCTTGTTCTTTGGAGATCTGTTTTCTCAGCAGCACCTGTAACTCCATTCACAAGTGAACCATGGATTTATTTATATTTGGGACAGGTATAAAGGGTTTTCCTTTAGGATGACTTGTTTTTAAAAGGAATGTAAAGCTTCAGTCCATATTGTCATATATGTGTTGGTTATTTTGGGAGGCAGACTGACATCATGGGAAGCAGGGGCTGTTTTGGGGAATGCCAACCTTTTGGAAAGTCCTGCCTTGATATCTGGGATGTGTCGCTAGCTGTCTGCCATTGTGGGGAATGGAGTTTATCAGGATTGCCTCTGCTAACCAGAAATCTTTGCTCCTTCTGGAGCTGCTTTTAGGGCTTCTCGTATTGTTTTCTGGACAAGGAGTAATTCGAGGTGCAAATTCTGGAGCTCAGTGATTTTTGTCACTGGTATTTTGTGGAACAGGTGGCTGCTGGTAAAACCCAGGGGGAAAAAGGGATATTTGCTGCTTTTGAGACCTGATCACCAAACAGCTCTCCCATGGCACACAGAGGCTCAAATCCGTGTGATCCCTGCAAAGTCCTTCCCAAGGACCATGCTGGCCTCTGATGGGAGCTGTGTGCTCCCACCCTGCTGTGCCTGAGGATTTCCAGCGGGCATTGCAAACCAGTGCAGTGGCCAGCTGGGGAATTGCTGGGGAAGTGCTTTTCAACAGACACTTCCATACTGCAGCTGAACTTTTGCTTTCTAAAGCCTGCCAACCCCAGCCCAGCCACCAGCTGCTGGCTGGAGGGTCACTGCCTGATGTTCAGCAATAGTTATGACTGAATTTTATTTCTCCAGTGTTACAAGGAGGAAAGAAGTGGATTTGAGGATTGACTAAACTCTTTCAGCGGTTCAATCTGTGCTGATTGAAGCAAGAGACATTCTGACTGCTGTTAGTTTTTGTTGGCAAGGAGCAGTGAAAGGTCTGAGCAGCTCAAGGATGCTGAGACCATGTCCTGCCTTTATCTCTGGGATTGCTCTTTGCTGGGCCAGGTTTTGCTTTTGCAATCAAAGCTAAAAGCAAAGATGACAGCAATGGTTTCCAAAGGCGATGGTGCACTTTTCTCCAGTTCCCAGTAACAACATTTTGCAAGGGAGCACAGAGCTGATGTCCCAGATCAATAAACTGCATTTTTGTGTGTCATGGGACAGGAATCTGCTTCTCCACCACATCCCCCTCCCTCAGTGAAGGAGGAGATGCTTTTAAGCTGTTTGCTCAAGGTGAGTCAATGCAAAAAGGCTGGATGAAGCTGAGGCTGAGGCTGGCAGGGCTGAATAAGCACCTCTGAGCATCTCTGACAGCAAAGGGAACAGGCATCCCCAGCAGGTGTGGGGTGAGGAGGTGGCTTCAGTGCCAAACTGGGGAGTGCACAAGAAGAGGTTCTGAAGCCCAGTTCCCTGGGGCACCCAATTCCTGGGGACAGTTACCAGAGCCCTTGTGACAGGGGAGAGAGCAGAAGTGTAACAAGGAGCTTTTGTCAGACCTCAGGGGACAAGGCTGAAAAATCTCAGGACTGCATTTCAGCTTTTTTGCATCTCATTGTATTTCTGGATTTTTATTCTGTAGATTATCTTGGCATCCCCCTACTCCTGGAAATCCAGTGTTTTTATGCTGTGCAGGCCCTCCCGGCCCTAGTCCTGTGCTGGCTGACCTGGATAAAGAAAATCTGCCTCCCACCTAAACCCCTGCCTCTGCTCTCAGCCCTTTTTCCATCTCCTGGTCCCACAGCCTCAGGGAACCCCTTTTGCCATTATAACCTGCTCTTACAGGGTGCCAAGGCAAAGGGAGGTTGTGCCTCTCTTAAAGCAATTAAAACAATGCAACCTGCCTCAATTAAAGGACTGGATGAGTGCAAGGCTGGAAGGGACTGGCTGCCTGCCCTCATCCTCTCACAGGGATGCTGCTGCCAGCATCCTCCTGCAGCCCTGCTTGGAGCCAGTGTGCTGTGGGGCTCTGTGCTGGTGGGTTCTGATTCCTTCACTGTATTAAGGAGACAAACTTTCCAGTGCAGTTTCCATGGTCATGGTTTCCTGTTTGGATTCAGCACAAATCCCAGAGTGCCTGCACAGTACCACTGATCCCAGCGCGGAGCCATTGCCGCCTGGTTTACACCTGAAGCATCTTTTTTATGGCTTTTGGACCATCCAGGGGCCAGAAAAATGGAGGGAAGACAAAACCTCCCCTTGGGGAGTCACTGCCCTGCTGCACAGGGCCTGTGGCTCCTCAGTAGCCCTGGTACTGACAGCAAACCCCAGCAGTGACACTGAGCACAGGCTGATGTCCTTGTCCTTCCCCAGGCTCTGGGTCTGGCTGCTGAGCAGCAAATGCTTGTGCAGCTCCACAGCTCCTCCAAAGCCCAGGCTGCTCCCAGCTGTGCCTGTAGACACAACAGCCACCCAGGAGCAAACTGGCTCTTCCCCTGGCCACCTCCTTATGCCCAGTCAAGCCTTCCCCCACCCCGTTTGTTATCAGTGAGGGCGTCCTGATAGGGATCTGTGAGAGGAGGGCACTGCTTCGGTCTGTGACAGCCAACTGCCTGGAAAGTTGCAATCAGATAAAGTGTTTATAAGAATGAAAGCTGATGGTAAAGAACGAGTTTTCAGCGTCATTTCTTCCTGCTTTTTTTCTCAGTAACCAGCTCTATCTGGACGGCCCGTTTGGAAAAAGGTCACAGGCCCATTCTCAGTGCTGTTCTAGGCTCTTTACTGTATCTCTTCTCAGCCCAACCTTGTGCAACTCTCCTGGGTGTTGCAAGGACTTCTCATCCTGCAGCTTTTGCATGGCGTTTCCCTCCATCCCCCGGGTCTGAAGACACTCCCTGCTTTCTGCAAGGTCCCTGCCTCTGCTCTGGAGGCACGATGGATCCCAAAGACACATGAGCCCAGATCCTCAGCGTTGCCTCCACTAATCCTCTCCATCACTCCCTTCCCCTGCTGGGCTTTGCCTTCTCAGGACTATTTCTCTCCACCTGCTCCCAGTTCCTTGCTCGTAAGCGACAGGAAGGACTGGATGTGACAGCCTCCTTTGGCCCCCATCCCGTGTGTGCCAGGCAGTCCATGGCCGAGGGGCTGGGAGGCAGGGCTGGGCGCCTGCGTCCCCGGGGTGCTCTGGAAGGAGCCCCGAGCGCGTTTCCGCTCTGCTAAAATGGCCACGCTCTGATAAGGGCTGTGGTTTCCTCCTCTGAGCGAGCCAGGGAGTGGGGGAGGCCGCAGTTTCAGGCAGAGCTGCAGCCCTGCCCCACACTCAGCCACCCCCGAGATGGATCCTGCTGGTGAGAGCCCCCCGGGGACCCTCTCCAGGGAGGAGAGCCCCGAGGTAGGTGGCTTGGAGCTCCGGGGGGCTGGGGAGAGTGTGTGAGGTGCGATGGCACCAGGCAGGGTCAGGGTGGCTGTGCCCAGGGGACCCTGGGGGCAGCGATGGGTGCCGAGGCTGTAAAAGGGCAATGAGAGAAAAGGGACGGAGGCCTGGGTGCCACCAAGAGATGGGGGTGCTGCACCCGTGTAAATGGGCACCCCAGGGTGAGTACAGGGTCAGCTGCAGCTCTGTGCCCCCACTGAGGGTCCCCTCTGAGCTTGGCTGTGGCTTCCCAGCCCCTCCCAGCCCCTCTGGGCTCTCTGCTGCTGGCAGCTCCCCCAAAGCCCTGCTCTCAGCCATCCCAGCCCGACCGACTTCCTCTGGGTCCCCGTGTCTGTCCCTGTGAGATGGGATCCACAGCTCTGCCCAGGCTGCTGGGAGCACGAGGGCACAATGCCCCACGCTGGCCTCCTGCCCCACGCCTGTCCTGGTGGTGTCCCCCACTCAGGGACTTGTCCCCCCTCAAGCGCCTCTGTCCCTGCTGCCTCCCCCACTGCTGCAGCTGCTGGGGTGGGGTGGGCTGGTGGCTGTATCCAGACCTGGATTTAAGCAACACTCCTGGATTTGAGCTGGGCTCTTGGCGTGAGGATTAGCAGCAGTAAACACGTCCTGGTGGCTCAGCTCAGCTTTAGCTTAACCAGTCCTGCGTGCACATGGGAGCACAGAGCAGATCCCACAGCCGCTGTGTCCAAGGAAGAATAGAACAGCAGGGAGCTGCCCCAAAAACCAGCAGGGATTCCTCCCCCTGCCCTCCTGTGCTACCCCACTGCTGGGCAAGGAACAGATGCTGGTGTCTTGCTGATAAATAACAGCAGCAGAGAAATAAATTCCTTTTTCTGTCCTCTCTGCACTTGCGACCTTGCAATGGAGCAGCGCTGACTGTGGGGTTGCTGAAAGATTTGGGATGGGGCCATGCCCCCTGTGCCTTAGCACAGACAAGAAAGTGCCAGCAGCAGCAGGAGGTGCGTGGAAGCTGGGCAGGGGAAGACTGGGACCCTCCTGAGTGCAACAGATCCCCCTTTCACAGAGGGCTACTGAGCCCCCAGCAGCCAGCAGTGGGTACAAGAAGAGATGTGGAGGCAGGTGGGAGAGAAGCAGCTCAAGGGTTAAACTCACAGGGCTGGAAGGGTTGAATTCA
Source organism: Brachypodius melanocephalos (assembly GCA_013398615.1). NCBI lineage: Eukaryota > Metazoa > Chordata > Aves > Passeriformes > Pycnonotidae > Brachypodius > Brachypodius melanocephalos. Next base: position 4,297,654 of record VZSR01003022.1, read on the forward strand.
GTCCAGATGGCTGAGAGATTATGCCAGCCCTAGATTTGCCATAAGCAAATGTTAATGTTCAAGCTCATGGTTGGTTTATTTTTTTTTCTGTGAGGGGTTCCTAAGGTCACTTTGGGACCTGGGCTAACCCACAGGAAGGATTTGTCCATCCATCCATCCATCCATCCATCCATCCATCCATCCATCCATCCATCCATCCCCACCAGCCCTGCATGAGCAGGTGCTGGGACCATGCTCTGCAAATGCCCCTCAGCCCAGAAAAGCCCATATTCATTTTAAAAACTTTGGTTACATTTTTTGGTGTCACCCCGTTGGACTCCCAGAAGCTCCAGTGCCAGGACCAGTAACAGATGACACTGGACACTGGTCCCCTTCCTCTGGTGTTGTCACTGCTTGGATTTAATTCTTCTTTGGAAAGTCAGTGCAGTTGCTGGTCGTCCTTCAAGTGGGGAATGAGCAGTGCACCCTTGCAGCTTTCAGAGATTTGTAGCAGTGCAGCAAATCCTGACAGCTTTTGGCATCTCCTTGCCCAGCCTGGAGCTCCTCACGATGCTCTGGCTCCCTGCCCTGTCCCTCAGCTGCTTTGCTCTCCAGCCCGATGCTGCTGGACTGAGTGGCTCTTTGGGGTGAGAGGTGGGTGGGTGACTTTTAAAGCCTCCTGGGGGTCACCCCAAGCTGCTGTTGCCACCCTCGCAGCCCCCTCCTCAGTTAATGGGGCTTGGGGGTGAAGCCCCCTGTGCTGCCCTGCTGGTGGGTGATGGGGGACATTGTCCCTCAGCTGTAGGATGTCTGTGGGGTGTGACAGCATCCTTTGGGACATCCCACCCTCATGTGCTGTGGGTGATGCCACCCCATCCTGGCTGCCCTGCCCTGCCCTGTCCGGCCACGATTTCCTCCTCAAACCATGCTCTTGATGGGAAACCTCTCTGCTTCTCTCCCCAGATGGATCTGTCCCATCGCCTCTCCAAGGAAGAGGTACGAGTGTGGCCCCACTGTGATCTTTCTTGGTGGCACTGGAGGGGGTGGCAGTGCTGCAGGGGCTTGGGGATGTGGCTCAGCTCCTGGAGATGAGACCCCAGGGATGCCGGTGGTGGGCGGGCAGGGCTGGATGCAGGGGGTGGCAGGACCTGGCGTGGAGCCTGGGGAGCTGTGAGGAGGAAATCCTGCTGATCCTGGGGGATGCATGGAGCACATCCCTGCTGGCTGTCCCCATGTGAGGTGTCAGCACTGTCCCCCCACAGCTGGCCCTGCTCTATGAGGAGGTTCTCTACACCATCCACCACCGCCTGGGCAAGCCCGAGCAGCAGCACGTCGGGGATTCCCAGGAGCTCTACTCCTACGTGCAGAAGGTGTGTCCCCTCCCGACAGGGTCCCCAAAACCTGTCCCCTGGCATGTCCATCCCCCCGGCTACAGGGGTTGGTAGGGGTCTGTTATGCCCCAAGCTCGCTCAGTGAGTTTTTAAAGGGGCTTTGATTTACTCTGGTGGTTCACAGGAGACCACAAAATTCTCAGGAGGCTGAATGACAAACTTTCACTTGCAAACTTGAGAATATTAATGTTGAATAAGGTTGAGCTTTCCACATGTCAGGGGCTTGGACTGAACCAGATGCTCCAGGGCCCAGGATGTGGAAGTGCCCCATCCCACCTATGCAGAACTTGCTGCCACCACAATTACCCTCCGGCTATTTGGAGCCAATAATCATTCCTCTGGCCCTCTACAGGGTCACTCAGAGGGAGCTTTCAACAAGCACCACGAAAGATGTAGCAGCAGCATCCAGCTGGAAGCATCCTGTGGTTGGGAAATACTAGCCCCGGGGAGAAGTGTTTATCTTAGCCTGGCTCTCCCTCAAGACCTTTCAGCTGGTCCCCAGCCTTCCTGCTGGACTCTGCAGCTCTCCCTGTGGGCTGCAGCTGGTTCCCAGGGAGCAGAGGGAAGCCCCTGGCTGCTCTCCAGCCCCTGTTAGCAGGGCAGCATCCATCACCAGCCCCAATATCCACACAGGCTTTTGGCATGGACGCGGAGGAGCACAGTGTCATCATGCAGCAGGTCATGGAGCTGGAGGTACAGTGTCCCCAGTATGCAGCTGGGGTGGTGCTGGGGATCTGCAGTGCCTCTGAGCCCCTGTGACAGGGATTTGGGGTGCCCTGGGGCTGTCACTGCTTGGGTGGGAGCTGATGGCAAGGTCTGGCTCCAGCCCCATTGTTCCTTGCAGGGTTGATCCTTCCTCACAGGGTTGGTGACCCTGCACATTAAGAGCTGTTTTTTCGTTTTCCCAGAGCCCCATTTACTGTCTGAAAGCCACTGTGAAGGAAGCCAAGGGGATTTTGGGTAAAGATGTCAGTGGTAAGTGGAGATGGGTGGGTGTCCCGTGGGAGGAGGGGCAGCTGCTGCTCCCGATGGAATTCCCAGACCTCTGCCCTCACAGGGCTCAGTGACCCATACTGCCTGCTGGGCATCGAGGCCAGGAGCCAGGAACCAGCCCACCCCGACCACAAGAAGAGGATGAAGGCTGTGGTCAAAGATCTCATCCCTGAAGACCAAATCCATCGCACCCAAGTCATAAACCAGACCCTCAGCCCAGTGTGGAACGAGACCTTCATCCTGTAATGCACCCCCACCCCTTGGCTCTGCTCTCTGAGGGTTGCAGGGCCTGGCCAGGGCTCTGGGCTTGCGTGTTACTCAAGTAACAGCATCCCCTGGTGCCTTGCAGGGAGTTCAAGGATGTGGAGACAGCCAGCTTCCACCTGGACATGTGGTGAGTGACAGCATCCCAGTGATCCCAGGGGTTCCTGCCTCCTGGGATTCAATCTGCAACTTTTTTAAGGGCCCAGAAGCCAGCTGGGAGCCCCTTTCCCCATCACTGTGGAGCACTGATGTGAGCTGTCCCAGCAGAGAATGCCCAGGCTGGCTGTGCCCAGGCAGGGCTGCTCCTAAGCCCTGGTTTAATTTATGGAGAGAAGCCACGTGCTTGCAGATTTGGGCTGGGTTTGGGAGTGGCCTCAGTCCTGACACTTCCCTGCTCCTGTACCTTCCCTTCTCCACTGCCACTGCAACTCCCTGCTCTGTTTTTCCATCACCTGGATTTATTCCCCCCTTCCCCCTCGCAGGGACTCGGACGTGGTGGAGTCGATGCGGCACAAGCTGGGGGAGCTCACGGACCTCCACGGCCTCAAAAGGTTGGTGCTGCTGCAGCCCCAAGGCTGCTGAGGAAAGAGAGGGTGGAAAAATGCTTATTCGCCTGCTGGATTTAAAAAATCGCCCTTGGATGGAGGGAGGGAGGGACGGAAGGCGGCAGGTCTGTGTCACCCTTCTCCACCCCGAACACGGCCGGGTCACAGCTGCGGGACACCTTCCCACCCCCTTCATTGTTTGTGCTTTTCAGGATCTTTAAAGACGCTCGCAAAGACAAAGGGCAGGACGATTTCCTGGGGAACGTGGTCGTTCGCCTGAAGGTGAGCGCCGTGGTGCCTCCTCTCCTCCAAGGGACTCCCCAGGCTCCAGTTAAACCTCTCGAGATCCAGGCAGGATCCCAGCCCTGGGGCAGCACCCGGCACACCCAGGATCCCGTCTGAGACACAAACTGATGTCAGGTCCCTCACTGTGCCACAGTCATTCCAACACATTCAGTCACTGCACATCCCGTTTTTTTATCCAATGCAGAATGTTCCTGCCCCATGAACGCAGTAGGATGAAGATCCCCTGGTCTGTAAATGAGATCCTTCTCTTGGGGAGGCTGCCCAGGGCTTCCCCCTTGCCTCTTTGTGCCTGCAGGACCTGCACTGCTGGAATGACCAGTGGTACCAGCTGGAGCCACGGACAGAGACGTATCCCGAGCGGGGACACTGTCACCTGCAGTTCCTACTGACTCACAAGAAGGTGGGACAGGATGTGGAAAAGGGGTCCTTTCCCATTGCCTTGGCAGGATGGGACAGCTGCCTGTCCCTTGGGGCTTGTCTGGGGGTCACAGGTGCCCACCCCAGGGACAGAGGTGCCAGCAGGGGTCTGCAGGTGCTGGACCCTCCCGTGAGCTCTGTGCCAGCACCAGGACCCTGCTCCTGGTGCACCTGTATCCTTTGGCTCTCCAGCCCTGCTTTTTGGCTCCGGTGTCCCCACTGTGACAGCGTCCCTGTGTGTCCAGGCAGGTGATGGTTGTCTCTGCCTTGTCTCTTTCCAGAGAGCCACCACGAGCAGCCGGACACAGCCGAGCTACACCGTCCACCGCCACCTCCTGCAGCAGCTGGTGTCCCACGAGATCCTGCAGCACCAGGTACCACCAGGGCTGCTCCCTGCACCACAAGCAGCTGGGCTGGGGGAGGGCTCCCTGTGCAGCCCACACCTCAATGCGTTGTGTGATGGGAATGAGGGTCAGGATGATGCCTGGCATCCTTCTGAGGCTCCCACTCCTGCAAATACACCCCCCACGGTGCCTGTCCCCCTCCTGGCTCATCCTGTCTTGCTCCAGGACACATTTCCTCCACTTTTCCTCCTGGCAGGCTGGCAGCACCTCCTGGGACGGGGAGCTGAGCAGCCACGCCAGCACCGTGCTGTACCTGCACGCCACACAGAAGGACCTCTCTGACTTCCACCAGGACATGGCGTGAGTACCCACACCCAGGGTGCCCCAGTGCAGTGCTTGGGGGCCTTCCTGGGACCCTCTGTGCACAGCTGGTCTGTCCCATGAGCTCAGGTGTTGCCCCCAGGACATTTGGGTGACCCTGGCTGTGACTGTGGCTGGCTCCTGGGTTCCCCCCCAGCCCCCAGAGGCTCAGCCCAGCCTTCCCTCCTCCGCAGGCAGTGGCTGGCCTACAGCAAGCTCTACCAGAGCCTGGAGTTCAACAGCAGCTGCCTCCTCCACCAGATCACCAGCATCGAGTACCGGTGGGTGCAGGAGCGCCTGAGGCCAGAGCAGGTGAGGGGGCTCCAGCCCTGGCTGTGGGGCAGGCATCAGGGAAAGGCACCCAGCCCTGAGCCTCTCCTGCCAGGAGCCCCTGGGGCTGTTTCACTCCCCAAGTTCCAGGAACAGCAGGAGATTGTGGCGTACAGGGGTGCCAGGGTGTCTGTAGGGCATTTCCCAGTGGTTTGTTCTCCCTCTCTGTGGAGAACCCCTTACCCTCTGCACTGACACCCCCCTCCCCCATCCCTGCCAGCAGGTCAATCACAATCTCCTGCAAAACTTAAATATGACCCATTTTCTGCTTCTCCCAGCCTGTTTTCCCAGAGCATCCCTGCACCCTGCTGAGACACTGAATTTTCCATGCATAGCAATGAGATTTAGGCACAAAGCTCAGTTCAGTCCCTCCAGGGAGAAGCTACCAGAGACATCAGGGGTGTTTTTTTCCCATCCCTGGAGCAGGCTGGAAAGGAATGGGAGCACCAGCTCCCTCCGCTGTGGTGCTGTGGTCCTGCCAGCATCTGCCTGTCACTGAGGAGGACAGTGCATGTTTCCTTTCTTCTCCCCAGAAAGCAGAGCTGGCCGAGTCCTTCCAGTCCTTGCTGACCTACGGGGTCTCCCTCATCCGTAGGTTCCGCATCATTTTCCCCCTCTCTGTCCCGAGGTCCGCAGAGAGGCTCCAGTCCCTGCTGCGGTGAGTTGGTCACTGGTGCAGCTGCATGTGGGCTCCTGTGGCTGGGCTGCTGTGATGGACAAGCCCCTGAGCTTGAGCAAATCCCAGTGTGAGCCCTTTCTCCCCGGTCTAGGCTGCTGGGACACTCGTTCTGTCTCTTCCCTCATCCTGGGCTCCCTCTGGGAAATTTTGCTGGGAGGGGAAGGCTGTTTGGACAGGGTCTCTGGGGGGAGAGAGGTTTTTTTCTGATGGCAGGTGCTGGGTTTCACTCGAGGTCCTCACTTTGCAGGGTCCTCGTCCAGATGTGCAAAACAAAAGCTTTCCATGAGCTGTGCACACCCAGCCCTGACCTCCCCCAGATGGTCTCCACAGCTCTGAAGGTACTGGAGGGTCTCACCCACCCCAGCCCCGGCAGGGTGGGACCCTGTGGGTCTCCATTTCCTTCCATCCCCTGCCCACTGTCCACACCTCAGCAAATCCACAAGGATCACCATGGCGTGGGAAACACCCACCCCTCTTCAACCTGATGGCCCCAGCCTGTGGTTCCCACCACAGGTTCTCACCTCACCCAGGGGACAGGGAGAGTGAAGGGGGTGACAGAGCTGGCTTTGCTCCTCCTGCTTCCCTTCCATCCCACCAAGACTCCTCTCTTGCAGTCAGGCACAACGGAGTGGTTTCACATGCAGAAGCAGCACCTCAAGCCCATGGTGAAGGTCAGTTCCCATCTCTGTCCCTCCAACATGATAAAGTCCCCTCAAAATGTCTGAGCATCCAAAATAAGCTGTCCTTTCCTTTGCAGAGCATAGAGGAGAATAGCAAAGCCCTGTCCAAGCTCCTCCTAGAGGTGATAGAAGATCTCAAGCAGTGCCAAAAGATCTGGAATAAATTGTTCAGCACGTAGGTTTCAGTGCTTGATCTCACCCCCATCCACCTTCCCTGGGATCAAGAGTGACAGGGCACTTGGGCTCCACAGGTGGGATCTTTGGTCCCATCTCTGCCCCTTAGAGCTGTGCTGTCCTCACCTAGGACATGGCCTGGCAGGGTTTGCTGGGCTGATTCTGCTGGGCTGGAGGTGGCAGGCTCCTGATCCACGTTTCTCTCTTGCAGCAACTTGAAGTTGAATATCTTCTCCATTGCCTACCTGGAGCTGGAGAGTCTGGTGAGTGAGCCTGGGCTGCTCTGCCCTTGGGGGACCAAGGTCTAAAGCCAGGCTGAGGTTTTGGGCCACCCTCAGGTGGCAATTGCTTGTTGCAAGCCTGGAAAGTGAGTGAGAGAAACTCCTCCTCTCTCCCTGAGTGCCCATAGAGTGGCTGTGGGGACAGTTTGACCCAACAAACCAGCTGAAACGTCACCCAAAAGGAAGAGGAATCGCCTGAGCTGACCCTCACTCCAGAAGGAGCCTTCCTGGCCGGACCTCACTGTGTCCCCCTGCCCTTGCTCCCATCCAGGTCGCAGAGCATGTCCAGGAGCAGCTGCACAAGGTTGACAGCAGCATGTCCAGACCCACGGCTGAGAGCCTCTTTGATCTCTACAGGAAACTGCAGCAGCTCTATCAGATGAAGGACTCCCTCCCAAGCAGGTATCCAACCCTGAGAGGAGAGATGCCAAAGGGAGGGACTGAGCAGTTAACCGAGAGGATCTCTGCATGCTTCCCACTCACCTGCATCACTGACTGCACTCCAGGCAGAGCAGGCTGCTGGTGTCTAGCGTCAATGGGAGCATCACCAGGAGGGTTTTGGGCTCATCTCTGGGTGGGTTTGGTGTGAGAGCAGGAGGGGTGTTGGTGCTGCTGCGGTTGGAGAAGATGTTGCCTTCATCCATAGGGATGGACCTCTGGCTTTGAGCAATTTCCACCAGTGGTTCGAGGAAGCGCTGCCCCTGTGGCTGCAGAAGGCCTACACCACCACACTGGAGAGGGCTCAGAGAGCCATCCAGATGGACCAGGTAACATGGGGGAGGAGAAAGCTCCCTCTTCCCTTTGGGGACACTCCAGCTGTCCTCCATGCCTTGCTGCTGGGCCTGGCTCACAGCGTTGAGACCACCACACAGGTGTTTCTGGCAGTCCAGGAGGAGCCTGGTTCCTCTCCCAAACAAACAAAGTATGTGGTCCCCTGGGCGAGTTGATCCCACCCACCCTGGCCCCACACAATGTCCCTGTGTCCCTTCCCTCACTTCTCCCTGGCAGCCCATATGATCTGAGGACCCTGAATTTGGGCCATGCTGTGAGAATCCCCTTTCCTTCCAACCTCTCTGAAGAGGGGAGGGAAGGCAGCCATGGGGCCACAGGCTGCTCTTCAGTGGGGTCCAGCAACTCTGGATGGGTGTATGGAGGGGAGCAGGGAGCTCGTGCTGCTCCATCCATCCTCACCCCCTCCACTCTCCAGAGTGGTTATGTGATGACATTGGGATATAAGGAGCTGATGATGGGCCAGAGAGCCCCAAAGTGAAGGAGCAGCTCTGCTCTCTGGGATGGCATCTCTCTGTACAAGCTGTGTTTGCCTTCTCTGCCCCTCAGCTGAAGCCTTACGGGTATCAGAAGCACAGCACATCCACTGTTGACCTGTCCACCTGCTACGCCCAGATCATGACAACCTGGCAGCAGCTCAACTGGCCAGACCCTGAGAAAGCCTTCATGATCATGGTCAATCTCCTGGAGGTTTGTACACCTGAGCACCAGCACCTGGACTTTCCTCCTCCTGCTTTTGGGGATGTCTCCATGAAGGAGCCAATACCCCTCAGTGATGTGGGTCCCTGAGCCCACGGTGGTCCCTGTGTTGCCTGGTTCAGTCCCGTTGGTTTCCTCTCTGTCCTGCAGGACATGTGCAAGGTCTCCCTGATGTACTGCAAGCTTATCAAGGAGAGGGCTGAGGCTCTGTCACTGAGCGAGCAGAACGAGGGCGAGGCAGCCAACAAGGTTGGTGTTGGAACCTGTCCTGATTGCTCCAGGAAGGGCAGGATTTGGCCCTGGTTTATGGACAAAGAGGGAGCTGAGCTGCTGAGAACCCAGCTGACATCCTCAGTTTGGGTTCCACAGGGATCAGCTGGCCATCAAAAGCCGTAATCCTGGAATATCAGGAGGGAAATGATGTGAGCAGGGGGAGCAGCATGGGGATGGGGACACAGGTGAGGATGAAAATGAGAATGGAGATGGTGATGGAGATGGGACTAGGGATGAGGATGGCTACAGAGATGGAGATGGGAATGGGAATAATGGAGATTGCATTGGGGAGGAGGATGTGGGGTGCTCCAGGGGGTGTGGACCCTGAAGCAAACCCACCTCCCCCAGCTCTGCGTCGTGGTGAACAACATCGAGCAGCTCCGGCTGCTGATGCTGAAGCTGCCGTTGCAGCTGGACTGGGCACAGCTGGAGCAGCGCATGAGGGGCATCATCGACCCACAGCAGATCCAGAACGCTCTGCACAACCAACTCGACAGCACCGTGGCCTGCCTGGACCACGAGGTCCGGGATGTGGTGCAAGCCCTGGCTACCAAGGTGACCACCTGCCACTGATGCCCCCTGGGCCCTCACCTGGCCCAGAGCAGTTTCACCCAAGGTGTCCTGAAGCCCTAAATGTTCCTGGGATGGAGACAAGGTGGAGCTGGGCATGGGGAGGTTGGTGCAGAGGGCAAAATCCAAGTCTCTTCCTGCATTTCTCCCTGGCAGCTGGAAAAGGGCATTGCCAGACACATCCAGGAACTCTCATCTTCCAGTGACACCCAAAAGCCTGAGGATGTAAGTATCTGGTCCAGCCCCTCTTGGACCATCTTTTTTGGGCAGCCACGGATAGCCTTTGCTTGCTTGGTGGGTGCCTCTGTCACCCTTCATCACTGCTCCCTGCCCATGCCTGGGGCACAGGACACATCAGTGATGGGGCCCAGACCTCCACAGGCTTCACTTGATGCCCATGTCAGCAGCAGGACCACACCAGGCGCAGCCTGCCCATGTTCTGTGGGAAGGAGCTGCTCTGGGATCCTCCCTGGCCTGCTGTGCCCTGCTGGATACGCCCCCCTGCCCTCCCCTGTGCCCCTCTCCTCTCTCTGCAGTCCATCATCCCACTCATGAAGTTCCTGGAGTCGGAGCTGCAGTACCTCAACGAGCATCTGGTCCAGGAGAACTTCAAAAGGTGACCAGGGCACCTGGAATGCACTCTGGCTGAGGCCACCAGCATCAGCATCCCTTGGGCAGGAGCATCCCCTCAGCTCCATGGGGCTTGGGGCCATCCCACTTCGGGGCTGGCAGGATGAGCCACTTCCTTCTGGGGCTTTGCAAAGCCCTTCAGCTGAGGACCATCCCCCCAGCCCAGCCCCTGGATCCTGCTCACAGCCTCCCTCTCCCCTGCAGCCTCCTCACTCTCCTGTGGCACCACACCCTGTCCGTGCTCTCAGCAGCACGGGGGCCGCAGGTTCCCTCAGTCCAGCACTGCCAGAGGCTGTTCTGTGCCCTGAAGGTACCAAGGGGAAGCAGGGGGTCCCTGGCACGGACAGGGGTTTGGTTGGTGGCTGACAGCATCCTTGTCCCCAGAGCCTGGAGCCGTGCTTCCACGGCGATGGCTGCGGGCTGCCGCTGGAGACCCTCCACAGTGCAACCTTCAGGGTATGGAGATGGGGATGGGGGGTCCCCGTGGGTTCCCCTGGGAGGAGGGGATGCCAAGGAGGACATCCCCGGGCTGTGGACGTGTCCATGTGCTTGACCATCACCTCTCAACCTCCCCACAGGCGCTGGAGACTCACCTGGCTCTCTGCTCCGCCAGCAGCCGCAAACTCATCCAGAAATACTTCAGCAACAGGATCCAGCAGCAGGTAGGAGTCACAATGGTGCTCCCAGCTCCTTCCCACATCCCACCCTTGCTCACAGGCCCTGCCTGTGGAAATGTGAAATTTCCCCACCACCCTCACAGTCCTGGGGCTGTTGGGGCAGGTTTTGCCACAATGTTGAGCAGGAGGGGGCTCAATGCATCCCAGAGGATTCCAGCACACCCTGGTACCCCAAAATTCCTGCTGAGCCTCTGCCACCCCCTGTGCATCCTCTCCCTGATGGGGATGAAGGACAGCATCCTTATCCTTGTACCCCACTGCCCAGCTGGACACCAGCTCAGAGAAGTACGGGGCCGTGACCATCAAAGCTCTGTACCGGCCCTCGGAGCAGAAACTCCGTGTGGAAGTGCTCAACGCCACCAACCTCATCCCGCTGGACTCCAACGGTGGGTGTGGGTGGGCAGGGGAGCCACACTGCCCCAGGGTCCCCTGTCCTTGGTCCCCAGTATGCCCCAGTCAGGAGAGATGCTGGCAATGCTTGGACTCCCTCTCGATTTGCTTTTTTATCCAGGGAGGTGGATTTGGGGAAAAGAGGGGGCTATTGCACTGGTTCTGGGTGGTTCAATGGGATGTGGCAGACAGGACCATGCAAACATCCCACTGTTTGTGGCACAAGCCAGCAGCCAGGGCAGGCGGCTTTTCTTCATCATGCAGAGCAGTCACAGATAAAAAAATACACCGGAGCGAGCAGCGACCTTCCCGCGGTCCGGCTGTCGTTCGGGGAGCTCTCCAGGAGAGGTCACTCCTCCTGCAGCCACCCCTGGCCCATCGCTGTGCGGGCAGGGTTTGGGATGTTCCCGCACCCTCCAGGAGCCCGGGCTGGGCTGGGGGTTGTGGTGAGGCTGCCCTGACCCCCACCCTGCGGCCGCCCCAGTGTGTCCAAGGCCCCCGGTTGGGTTCATTGCGGGGCAGAGGGGCCAGGGGAGGGGGCTGATGTCTGCACCCCACCAGGCTCCAGCGACCCCTTCGTGCAGCTCACCCTGGAGCCCCGGCACGAGTTCCCCGAGGTGGTGGCCCGGAACACCCAGTGCAAGAGGAACGAGCTGCACCCCCTCTTCGACGAAGCCTTCGAGTTGTACGTAGGGGCTGACACCCCACCGGGGCCCCCAGTCCCCTCACAGCCCCTCAGGCTTCTGAGAGCCTCTGCCATGGGGCTGCTGCTCCAGAAACTGGCTGTGCCCAGGGATTTCACCCCCAGCACCCCACTGGGGTTCCCCAAACACCTGGGAGGGTGTTGGGCTGCGTTGGGGCGCTGAGCTTTGAGGGCTTTGGGTCAGTGTGGGGCTGTGGCTTCCCATGGAGCACGGAAGGTTGTGACCGAGGGACCAAGGGGGTGGGCTGTGATGATCCCCTGCCTCTCGTGCCCCTGCAGCTTGATCCCCTCGGAGAAGTGCCGGCAGGAGGGGGCCTGTCTGCTGCTGACCGTGTTTGACTACGACGTGCTGGGGGCCAACGACTTGGAGGGTGAAGCCTTCCTCCCCCTGTGCCACCTGCCCGGCCTCGACACCGAGGAGGACGAGGCTGACATGGGACGGGTGCCCCAGACCCGGCTCCCCCTCACCCACCCCAAGCCCACGGGTACGTGGTGCCAGCTGAGCCCCTGCAGAGTGGGGAGGGGGCTGTGGGGAGCATCTCCCACCATCACTCCCCTCTTCTCTGGCAGATGAGATCCTGAAGCTGCTGGAGTCCAGGAAAAGGGACAAAGAAGCTCAGGCCTTCGTTAAGCTCCGCAAGCAACGAGCCAAGCAGTCCAAGGAGACAGAGTGAGGGAGGGGCAGGAAGATGGCCCTGAAAGGAGGGTCTGGCCAGCAGAACCCCAGGACATTCGTAGTGTTGGAGCCAGAGGCATCTTCAGGGAGTGTGGGGACAGAGGGGTCCCTGTGCCTGCCCCACCACAGCTCACAGCACCCAGCTCACCCCCACCTTTGGGCAGCAGCGCTCCCATGGGCCAGGGAGGGTGGGCAGGTGGATTCGAGGGGATTTCTTTGCCTGCCTGGACTAGTAACACTACACGAGGGATGTGGAAGTGTGGCTGTCCCCGTCCGTCCCTCTGGAGCTTGGCACTGCCAGTGCCGCATGTCCTGGCCGTGTCCCCAACCCTCCTGTCTGCAACGTGACTGATTCAGGCTGGGGACAGCCATGGCCAAACCTGCTTTCATTTTATTTTTCTTTTTAATTTTTTAATTTCTTTTTCCCCTCATTTTCTTGTGATAAGCCTCTTATTTTAAATGAAAAGCCACAAAGCTGATGCGTGGGCTGTGTGCTTTAGGGCAGTGGCCCTGTGCTGGCAGCAGCAGCACAGTGGGGTGGGACGAGGCATTTGAGGTCTGGTGGGAGCTGCTGAATTTCTCCTTTTTTAAAGTGTGCATAGCTCCTGTGTCTGTTTGGGTCTTTTTTTCATTTAACCACCGATTTTACCGACCTCCTGGAAGCCTGGGATCTTGCTGGAGCCTGGGCAGCAATCAAGAGCATCACAGCCCTGGCAGCCAAACCAGGAGGCATTTTGGATAGCTGACAGCCCAGGCATGGGGTGCTGGTCCCCGGCATCACTCCCAGCCTGTGCCAGGGACCTGGGTCCCTCTGGAAGTGGTGGGAAGCTCTGCAGGGTGCATCCGTATGGGGTAACCCAGTATGACAGCAAAAATGCCTGACAAGGCAAGTGGTTGTAACAATTTGGTTTTTTGGAGCTTGTTTTGGCTGCAGTTAGTACTAATTATACACCTGGAGCTCCCTCTACCCCCCACCCTGCACGGGGGTGGCCGTGTTTGAGCTGCAGCAGGTCCCTGCCAGGGACCAGGGAATTAAAAGCATCTCCCTCCCGGGTGCCTGAGCAGCAGCTGCTCCCTCGGTGGGCAGAGCAGCCACTGGGTCAGCTCAGGTCAAATCCTGGATGTGGGGGTGGGAAAAGAAAAAAGCTCCTTTGGTATCTGTGTGACAGAGCCCACAGCAGGAGGGATTAAGGCGCTGCGAGCTCTCAAGGAAGCCATTTGCTGGCTTAGGTTTCAGTGCAGAGAAATAATATTCCAGAGCTGGGTCTGGGATTATGGGGATGCTGTCCCAGGGTGTCATTTCAGCCAGGTCCAGCACCCTGTGCCTGCACCCTGCAGCTCATCTGGAGCTGACACCTGGTGGCAGCCACCTCATGCTTTATTACAAGGGTTATTACATGAGGCTGGAGGTTTGAATACGGTCTCAGCTCATTTTTAGCTAGGTTGTTTTTTAGGTTTGTTTTTTTTTTTAAATCACTGTGTCCCACCTTGCCCTGGGCTGCCACCAGCCAGGTGTCTCCCAGGGAGCAGGTGGCATGGGCTGACCTCTCTTTTGAGATTGTTTGCACTCTATGTTTAGCTTAATTTTTGCTCAGCTCCAGGCAGTTGTGTGGGTCTTCTCCCACCCTAAAAGAAATCCCACCTTTTACAGAGAAAGACTAATAAACCTTAATCAGTCAGAGGACAACTAACCCCATGGAGCAGGAGCACAGCACAAGCATTAAAAAAATAAGACCTGAAGCACACAAAACCAGCTCCTAGCAAATACAAGAATGATGAGGAGGAAGAAATGTCCATCGTCACCCTCCTAATCCTGGTGAAGAACCTGACACTTAGATCTACTGATTTTATTGTGTAACCAATAATCTGCAATACAAATGGATCCATTCAGATTATTGTTGTGATTGGATTCATGTGAAGTGGTTGATGCATCTTTGAAGCATTAATGAGATCAAAACTAACACTAATTCTTGGACCCACAGGCCAGATGTGTTCTTTTGGGTGCCAACACACAAAACACTGTTTGTATCCAGTGTGGGCACAGCTCACCTCTGCCCAGCCTGGCTCTTCCAGGACAGGAATCCCTGTCCAGACCAAGAATTTGGGTGAGGAATTTTTGAATTTGCCACTTCCAAAGGAGTATCTGCCCCACCTTAACCATATTGCCTTGATGTTCCCCCTCTTCCACCACACCTCCATCAGGAAAGTGAATTGCAACAGCCTGAAAAGGGAGGGGAGCTCAGAGAGAAATTATTTTTGGTTGTGTGAAAATTTGCCACAGATCTGTTGTTTTGAGGGCTCCAGAGCCCAGATTTCTCCACCCTCCCAAGGCCCAGAGCAAAGCCTGGGGCTGTACATCCACCTGGGCACGCATGCTCACACACACACGCACACACTGCTTCAGTTTGTAATTTTTTTTTCTTAGCAAAAAAATAAAAATTTATTGTCCTCTAAAAAAAAAAAAAAATCCATCCTGCCCTTGGAAACTGTGACACAGATTGAGTTCTTTCCAGCCCCACATGCAAATTCACTCTGCCAAGAAAAGAGTCTAAACCAGGTTTCCGACAGCCAAAACACATATTTACAGAGTACGAGAGAACGACAGCTGAAATCACAGTTCTATACATGGAATCAACAACACGTTTTACACCACTGATCACCATTCTGCCAACTTCTACACGGACTAGGGGCGCCTCTGCCCAGTGCCCTTCCTCCTGGGGAAAGCAGGGAAGGGACTGGGCAAGAATTGCCACCAGAAATACTGCAGTGTGTATTATTATTATTTTTTTAAAACGTATACTGTATTTATTTTGTTTTAACATTGGAAGCTACGGAGTGGGGAAGCCCCAGAAATCTCTCCAATGCAGTCACTACTTTGCAGGAATACTTCACCTTTAAAATACTAGGTTTTACATCAGTAACATCTATTTTGCTGTTGGCCATCACTCCAAGGATTATAATAACTCTGGAGGAAAACACTGGTAATATTCTTCCTTCTCAGATAGGGGAAAAGGAGGAATAGAGGAGGTTCGGAGGCTGGTGGAACAGCAAGGGATGACTGAGTCCATCCAGTGTTATGGGCTTCCTCCCAGGGTAAGGAGTTCTCTTCATTGTCTCAGCTGCACAAGCCTTGCCAGTGGCTCAGGTTCAGCTTCAGAGATGTACAAAAGTGTAAAACCCTTCAGCAGGGGATCAGCTGCAGGGACCCCCAGGGGTGGGATCTGCTTTAAGAAATGTGCTCCAGCTCCGAGACCTTTCCTGGGTCCCTCCCGTGCCACAGCAGGCACATGGCTACGGCACCTAAGGCTGGAGAGGAGCTCTTAAGTGGTCCAAAATGCTAAAATCCTTCAGCTCCTGGCTTTCACCTACAGCTCTGACCCTGCTTGTTGCTCTGGCTCTACCCAGGCTAGTCTTGTCCCAAGCCACCTGCATCTAGGTTGGTTTTCTGCAATAATGTAAAAGTTTATTGACTTTTAGGATGCTGTGGTTTCACAACACAACCACAACTCCCTTCCCCCAGCTCTCAGCACAGAAGTGTCTGACCTGCCCAATCCATCACCAAGGTCAGCTCTTCTGAAGCTCCCAAAAATCTGGGGAGGGAAATGTCATCATCCACTAAGGAGTCTGTGTGAGGAGGCAGGACCCAGACGTGGTCAGGGCTGTTCAGCTGGGCTGCTCCCCAGGGAACCCTTTGGACCCCACTTTTGTTTTGAAGCCCCCTCAGCTCTGCTGTGTTACTGTGTCCTGTAAAGGGAGTTCCTGCTTCAGAAGGAAGCCTGACAGTACGTGACAGGGGCTGCACTTATTAGCACCAGGTTTATTTCAGCTCTTTTTACACCATACAAAAGCTGATCACAGACTCTTAAGCCTCAGCTGCAGCGCTGTGATTATGGTTTGTGCTTCCTGCAAGGAGCAGGCAGTAACAACTGCTGGAGTGGGTCAGGAATGCTGCTCCTTCCCCCTGCTCCCACCTCATTTGGTTCAGAAATTGTCTTTAAATGGCCCACCAGAACATTCACAAAATATGCAAAGATGAAGTTCTCTTTTCCATCTGATGCTTAAGAAAATAAATTCACATTTCAATATTCCTCTCCTTTTTTTTTTTAAAGCAGCAAACAAATTGATAGAAACCTAAATTTAGGAAGTATTTCTTCAAGAACCAGAGGAAAGTGAGAAAATCTATGTGCTTGTGCAAAGAGAGTGCTGAGAGAGGTTGGGATGGGGGCAAGGGAAGGGTCTAGTGCTAATTCCTTCAGGCTGCTCTGCCATGAGTGCAGTGTGGCAATGGAAAGTTAAAATTTAAGGGCCACAAACAGGTGAAATTCTGAATTCTTTGGTCCTTCAGTATAAGTTTTAAAACAGAGAAACTGTTTTACTCAAAAGGGAAAACCACATTTCCTCTGGCCTGGAATTTTTCCTTGTACCCCAGGGAAACTGGGGGCAAACAGCTCTTTCCCTTTAACCCCCCCAAGCCCTGCAACACCCCGTGAGTGGAAGTCCCATGGAGACAGCCCAGAGGACAAGTTCCTGGGACAGAAACATGAGGGACAATCCCTCACGTGGAGGGATTCCCCGTTGGAATCACAGAGCTGGTGCTGGACAGATCTGGAAAAAGAGGGTTGGCAAAAGGCAGCATCACCCCTGAGCAGCCCCTGGAGAAGCAGAGGAGCAGAGAAACCCCCATGCTCATAAAAAGTGTTACAAACCATAGCCAAAAATGGGCTGATCAGCTTTGCTGCTTATAAATATTAAAGACCTGATTCAAGAGTTTATTTCCTATGATTTAAGTTAATTGCAAAAAAAACCTTTTTAGTAAATCTTTTTTTTCTTAATTGGGCTTTTTCCTCCTCCTCCCCCCGACTTTAATTTTTTTTTTTATTTTTTATTTTTCCTAAAAAAAAGAGAAATGTTCACGTATTTTAATAAAAGGTCTTTCCTTAAGATCAGACCAAGGCAGATGTGCTGCCCCATGGCACAGACATTCAAAGGCTATAACCAAACAACATAGCCACAATAGTCACTCAACAGTGTCTCTCCATTAAAAAAATTTAAAAACCTGATGCTAGTTACAATAAAATACACATGGAAAAAAAGCATTTTTACCAAAAAACCCAAAAACAAGTTAATGGGAAAACATAAAAAAGAACTACACAGAGCTGCACTTAAGAGATCATCTGGGAATGCATATTAACCCCTTCCATGGAGAGGAAAGGTGGAATTATGGAAGCAAACCTAATTATGTGTTTGTATTAAATATGAAGCTTTCTGAGAGGCTCTGGTAAAAATTTATTTTCCTACAATAGTGGGCAGCTGGAGGTTCCAGTGCTTTTCCAGGTCATGGTGGGGCAGCACAGGAGCGTCCCTGTGCAAAATAAAAATGTTTAGTCAACTGAGTGGCCTTTTGGTTGAGATCCCAGCAGGTTACTGCAATCCACCTGATGTAAAAATCCAATGGACATGCCAGTAAGGAAAGTCACAGGAAAGCTCAGCTGCTGGGCAGGTCTGAGCTGGTGGCATTTCTCTGTCCTGCTGGACAATTTCTGTCACCACACATCTCCAGCACAAGGGTTTCTAGAGCCAGCAATCCACAAACCACCCTCGAGCTGCTGACACAGGCAACAAAAATGTCCTCAGTCTACCTGGAATTGGTTCATGCACTTCAGCAGTCACTATGAATCAGGTCCCTGTGGCTAAAACAAAACTAATCTGGTCTGAAACAGTAAAAAGTCTCTAGACAGCTGCCAGACAAAGGAGTGCCTGGAGAGAACTAACCTCTGCATCCAAATTTCCTTCATAAAGGGCTCTGGCTCACCCAAGGGCAATACTTCTAAGGCTGTTCAGACCTGGAACATGTTGGCTGCATCAGCAGTGAACATTGGTCACTGAATTTTGGGGCTTGGCTTGCTCTAGGTCCAATATAAAGTTTTTTTTCCCCTCTTTTCTTCTTTTCATACAAATATACAAAGAGTGTAAAAAAATTTAAAAAGTGAACTTTGCTGATTAAATGACAGACAAAGCTCCTGCACATTCAGAGATGGGCAGTGTGAGACCCTCCAGGCAGGAGCCTGGCAGAGCTCCCATCAGGGAGGACGGCTTTAACCAAGCTGGGTCAGTGAAAGAGCAGGGGGACCGAAGGCATGAGCGAGTCATTTCAATCCACCTCGATCCTCCCCATGATCTCAACTCTTCCTCTGGAAAGCACGTGGAAGCCCCTCTTGCCCACTCTAAGTCCTTCTGGAAATAGTCAAAAATTTGTTATCACCTAAATAGAAAAGAGGAGAAACACAGACTCTTTGCAAATCGCCCTTTGATCTGTATTAAAAACAGCTCTCAAAGTTCATCAAGAGTTAGAATTAGTGGGGCACGGGTGAGGGGCAGTTTAGATACGGGATGTAAAATATTAAAAAGTGCTCTGCAACTAATTTTCTGTTTTCATGTGTGCATGTGCGTGTGTGTGCACGTCCCTACACGTGCACAGCCACGCCCATCCACACACATATATACATATATATATATACACATACATATATATGTACGCATGTATAAAGTTAAAAAGTTCTATAGGATATGCTCAGAAGGAGTGTCCTTGGAAGGTCACGACTGCAGAGAGTGGGGCCTGTTGGGGTGGCAGATGGGGCACTCGCCCTCCTCAGCGCACGTCTCGCACAGCACCGCGTGTTGGCACGGTAACACCACCCGGTTCTCCTCCTGACACTTAAGGCATTTCACTGACTGCATCTGAAATACCGCCTGCAAGAGAGGGGGACAGGGCACAGCGTCAGCGGCACACGCACGGCAGACTGCCTCGGGGAAGGGCAGGGAGGACTTGCAGCTGTCTGCCCTGTTCATCTCCTGAAGCAAAAGTAAAGCAGCACAGTGTGATGCCTTTCAGGATCTTTAGGATCAACAGAGCAGCTTTGATTGATTTAAACTCTGTACTTTAGGCACAAAGAAGACGGAGTTATCTTCCTGTGAGCCAGCTAGAGCTCACTTTGATTATATCTACCTGGAAATGCTCTGATAGGATTCTGATTTTTGGTTCTATTAAAGAAAAGGGAAAAAGCAGTGACCTGTAGGAGCAGAGAGTGCAGAGCCCTGCCCTGCCAGGCCCTGGCACTCACCTTGTCCACTTTCTCCAGGTTTGCCCGCAGCTGTTTCTGGAGGGTGTAGAGTGACGAGAGCGAGAGCGTCTCCAGGTCAGAGAAGGAGCGCAGGAACTGCGGGTCCTGGCCGGTGTGGATCCTCTCCAGCTCCTCCTGCAGTTTCTTCACTTGCAGCTCCAAGGCTTCCCTCTGCTCCCGGGCCAGTTCACATTCCAAGTTAGCTGTGTTGGCGCGATCGTTTGCCTCCTCTGCCTCCTTTTTCCAAGCATCACAAGCCTGCAAGTTCCAATAAAGAGGGTAAAAGAAGCGGTCTGAAAACTCGGTCTGTCTCCAAAGAGAATCCCAGGCAAAACTATCAATTTCCATACACTCCTCACACCAGTTCTGACCAATCTGTCCTGTTCCCAACTCTGAAACATGTTTGGAGCCTTACTTCAAGGCACTGCTCATTCCACACATCCCATCAGCTTGGGCTGTGGTTCCACTCATCTGGCTCGCAGCATTTAGGGGATGAACTTTGCATACTGACAAATTATCATGGATCAAAGCTCTGAGAGACTGTCAAACACTTCAGGGCATCTGCTGTGACACCTGGCCTTGCACTTCCAGCACCAGAACACACCAGGCCCGGTGATTTGATGATTTCCAAGGGAGAGGAAAGAATGCTGAGAACCTGTAAAACCTACAGCTCTCCATGTCCAGCAAGAGCCTGTTGAAAGGCTGACACCCTCTACTCCTTTACACTCCCTAATCCCAGGATTTGCCCAAGTACCTGCTTGGCTTGTTTCCAAGACTCTTCCCACTGCTTTATTGTGCCGTTGGCTTCATCCAGTTCTTGTCGTAGCCGTGCCATCTCCGCAGCACCTGGACCTGACAGAAATGCAGGTGAGGTACTGGGCGAAAAACTCCCCGAAGCAAAGTGTTCCCATATGCTGCTGTTCATCCCATTTAAACCTGTTTCACAGGGAAATAGAGAGGGTTATGTCACAGGTGCTGGCAACTTCCCCATCTCCTCCCTAACCCTGTGAAATCCAGGATTCAAAAATGTGTAAACAGGATAAAAAGTTCATCTTAATCACTTTCATCCCCATGCCCCTGGAGTCCATCACAGAGGGACTTTATAGGGAAATTTCACACCATTAGGCCTCCTCTTTAGTGATGCAGGGAGGAACCATGACACTGAGTGGAGGCAACTCTTGACTCAGGCTGTTTTTAGAAGCATCACTTTTTACAGCAGAGCTGACTGTCAGCTTGAATGCTCCTCCTTTCAGGAGAACCCCTGACCTGCTTCTACCTCCCCCCTTTCCAGAGTTGGTTCACAGAGCCCAAGAGGTGCTTCCTCCCACCCTACACCCTAAGAAAATTCTGCTTTTGTCTCCTCAGTGTGGGGCTTAGAAAAAGAGCCTCAGTTCCAAACAGTGACACAAAAATGCTCCAAGTCATTACTGTTTCCATACACAAGGAACAGAACTGGAAAATCCTGTTTATAAACAAGTAGAGACAATAGTATCTGTATCTGCTTCATCCTCTGCAGAGTTCTAGCACTGAGCTAGCGAGCAGCATCAGAGAAAACTAATTAGCCATTTCCCTATTTTAGCTTGTTCAAATAAACTCTCTTTTCAGGAAGAAATTCAAGGCCTAGGAGACAAAGGAGTAGAATATCAGTTGTAGACAAAACTGGCTATTTTTTTCCAGAGTCCAGTGCTCATACTCTTTCAATAACTTTCACTTAAAATAGGTACCCACTTTGCACTCAAGGGAAAACTAGGAGGAAAAGGTAACATTGAGACAGAATGTGGACTCTTACCCACACAGTTTGTTCCAGTTTGATGTGGGAGTCATTTTCATGCAGTGGTACTCACCACTGGCTTGGAACATTCCTAAATCAAGCTGCAATTGATAATTCTGATCTCACAGCAGCTAAACCGTGCCTGCAAGTGAACCCTGGAGCCAACAGGCTTTCACTGAGGTCTATCCCAGCACCACTGACTATCCAGCCAAGACACAAATAGTTACAAAATATACAGCTGAATAGTAACTCGTCTTCACCAAGGGTTTAGGCACAGGAACTCATTCAGCAGAGCAGCAAGGGATCTTTGCTGGCTCAGGCCACTTACCACGGAGCCATTTCAGCTGCTCTGAAGGGTGCTCAGTTGAAAGCAACAAGTTTTAATGGAATCCCAACTCACATTTTGTTTTTTTTAAACCTCAGTTTTCTTGAATGGGAATCCAGCATTAAGCAAGACGTTGGCAAGCCACAAATTCTGCCACAGTGCTGACCAAGCTGATCTTGTAATTTAACTCTCTCTTTCCATCTGTTCTCATTTCACATTGGAAGTATCATGCCCCCTTGGGCAGAAAAGCCTTCTCTGCACATTTTGCACCTAGCACAGTGGAAACCAGCCCAGAACTAGATATTTTTAACTTAATTTCAATACAAATAAGTGATTAACTCCACACTTGACATGTTATGTGCATTCACTAAGTTAAACGGAACAGATGATTGACAACTACTAAGAAACTATTTCAATATCTTCTCAAAACCCCAGCAAAGGATTTGCTGTGTTTATGGAAAAATATCTTTTATAAATAAATTATTTAAATGCATTTGTAAGTGTCCTGCAAATTTTGGCTTTTTGTATGTATAAATACACAGTCAAGATAAATGTAACTCATTTCCTCTGAAACAGCAATTTTTTCCTTTCCTTACAAAAACTGGGACGAACAGCCAGCTTCAGCCCAATTAAGAGCAGAGATGGCCTCTGAAATCTTTTATTACAGTAATTGTAAAAGCTGTTAAAGCCAAACAAGCAGCAATGGCAAGCATGGAAGCATGGGCTTGGGCTGTGCAAACAAGGGATGCAGTTACACAGATAAGTGCATGCAGAAATAGCTTACACAAGCATGTAATCATTTTATTAGGTTAAGCTGAATATTGAAGATTAAAGCATATGTCAGATTTTAAGAGGCATTTATGTCTAGCATCAATAGAGAGAATTAATATTTACTGTTACGAACAGAAATGAGCAGAACTGGTGTCCCTGTAGCCTGGAGGCCAAACAGTTTTATTTCTCAAGGTAATCCTGTGTCTTGATAATAGAACAGATTTGTCTGCTAAATTCTCTGTTCTCCCTGATACAGCTGAAGCTCCAAAGTAATTTCTCTTCCTTCAGTCCCTCATGCAGGAAAAAGACCCTCGAGGAGGGGAAGGAGCAAAGGGACAAAACTGGAACACCGACTTTTTGGAAAGTCCAGACTGCAGAACTGATGCAGGAGAAAAAGTTCCAGTGGCCTAGGCCTGCTCTAGAGCTCCCAGAAGCCAATCTGACCCACAAGCAGTCCCAAGGGCAAACTGCAATCCCTACCTAAACTAAGCCAAACTCAGGGGCCAGTTTTATATGAAGTCTCAGCAAAGCACCACTGGCTGGAAAAGGCAGAGCTCTTTTCCCTGAAAGGCATCATCAGAGCAAGGCAATTAACCTATCTGCCCCTTTTTCCCAGCCTAGAAACAAGAGAAGCAGAGGGAATTGCTCCGTTGTTCATGAGGTATCAGCTGACTTTTGGTAAAACAGCTTCCAGTCCCATTGCTGCTCTCATGGGAAGAAGAGATACATGGCAGCAGTGAAATAACACGTTGAAATTAAAGCCAACTGAAAAGAAAATACTTACATGGCACAGACAGGCATGTACATGGGACACACACACTGTGCATTTACCTAATGATCCATGAGAAGCTGATGTCCCCAGGAACGTGTTTTCTGACTGGCTTAAGTGTCCCTGGGGCTGATGGAGGAAATGCGATGAGAGGCTGACCGGTGGAGAAGGAGAGGCGGAGTGAAAGGAGGCAGAGCTTCCAAGGGACCCGGGGATATTTACAGGAGCAGAACTTTGCAGCAAACTCCCACCTGGACAAAGAACACACAGAGAGGATGGCAATGTATGACCATGAGGTGTGGGCACAGGCAGGAGTTCAGAGCAGGAGTGTCAGGTTCCCTTTCTCCTCCCTGAGCCCCTTGGGATTCCCTCCACTTCTCCTGAGGGTTCATTCCCCTCTCAGCCTTTAAGAGCAGCACTGAAGCTGCCATCCCATGACCCACATAGGTTCAAACCCTCCACAGTTCAATGGATGACTCTTTCAGTGGCCAAAGGAACAGAAGGTTTTCTAAGCAAGCTCAGTCCCTGTCAGTCTAGATAAGATGAATTTGGTATCTGGTGAAATACTTTGTCATGAAAAGTTCACTTCTAAGACATGTGCCTCTGCCTTTAATACTTGTAAACAACCTGTAGTGAGAAGACCATCATGTGGGGTGAGCTCATGATCTCAACCACTACAAACCAGTGACTAGCTGTAGTTACACGTACCTGAGTGCCTGGATCTATCAGTAATAAAAAAACCCAAATAAACAAAAGCCTAACCACAAAAGACATCAACTTCCCTTACACCAGAAGTTGTTCTGCCTGCCACTGACAGATTTAGGGAGATCTCAGCCTTCCTCTCTCCTTGTCTATGTCCCTCCTTAGAAGGTCACCAGGTAACACCCAGGTCTGATGTGGAGAGAGGGAGAAGGGAGGATCCCTAAGGCACTGCAGGTGGGGAGCAGCAGCAGCAGGGCTGGCAGCAGACAGGGACTGTAAACCTCCAAAAGGCTCTAAACTTTGGCAGCAAAGTGGAAGTGAGATTCTTTCCACAGGTCCTTTCCTACCTCAATACAGCTCCAGGCAGTGCGGTTCCCTTGGAAACCTTCACACAACCAGAGTTAGCTCCTGTTCAAACACCTGCTTTACACAGCAAGGGTAGCCAGAAACTACAACCACTTCCAAAGAAGTTATGAGACGTTTCTTTTTTCCCTGGACACCCATCAGAGACAGGTAGAAGAGGCCTTAGCCTACCTCCGTGTATCAAAATGACACAGACATTACAGGAACCAAATCAGCAGACCATGATGACACTCTGACAGATGGATGGCATTACCAGGTCAGTGAGTTTCCTGTTACAGCTAGGGAGAGTTTTCTGCTTAAGATGCAAATTGTTGTACTTTGGCCTGATTTGAAATGCATCAGATGCCTTCTAGAGTCCACTTACACACTCAAAAATTTAAAAAAAAAAAAAGGAAAAAAAAAAGAAAAAAGGGAAAAAAAGAGAAAAAAAAAGGAAAAAAAAATCAGGCAAGTCCCATTCAGTCTCAAGAAACATCCCCAAGACACCTGGGCCCAATGGCAACAATTCAGCTCTGCTAGTCAGTAAGGGCAAGCTCTCACTTCAAAGATGCTCAGGGGTTGCTGGAGTTTGTTGTAATTGCTGTTTTAACCAATGTAATTTTGGGACTGGTTTTAGAGCTTGGTTGGGCTGGCTCCACTGAGGTGACTGGGCAACACTGCTTGGCAGAAGATAAAGAAAGCTCTGTTGCTTTCATGTACCTATCATGATGCCACTCGTGTGGGGCACTGTGCTGCTGTCAAATGTCTTCTCCAGGGCAGCCACTCCGAATTCATTCAGGTCCAGGTCATCCAAGGCAGACTCTGCCAGACACAGAGGTACCAATTATGTTATAAAGGACCAACAACTTCAAGAGATAGGACGGCCCAAAGAGCCTACATGCAGAGGAGCCTGTGCTCGCTACCTCTCAGGGCCCTACTCTCCATCCTGTCCTCAGATGGTTTGGCAGAAGTGTCATGGGCAGCTTTTCAGTTCAGGTTCTTTAACCTGACCTGTTTCTTTTTGTCTTGAAGTATTCCCAAATGCTATATGAAAATGAAAATCTGACGAATTAACAGCAGATCCCATAAGTCTTCCCCAAACTGCTCTTTTAAGTCAGTCCCTTATACAAACACTGGCTTATGGCATGTCTGGGTCTGGTTTGTGCTTTGTCCCAGCTTTCCTGAAAAGTCACTTGGAAAAGAAATGCCGGGAGAAGGGAACACTTGAAAAACATCTCTGAGGTTCACATATTGGGTAAAATAAAGCTTATTAATTCCTGAAACTGTTATATCTGTTTGAACATGCCTCATCACTAATGATGATCAATATAATTCCATCCCACACAAGCCCACTCATTTCTATTATTATTTTTAACAAATTAGTGAGATCACCTCAGAAACGTTATTTAATTAAAAAAAGGAAAAAAAAAGAAAAAAAAAAAAGAAGAAAAACAGGTGACCAAAAAGCTTGTGCCTATCTAAGAGTGATTCCACTCTCTGGACTCTCCTGTTTTCCTTTCTCTTACAGCCTCTGTTCTACACTCTACAATGGGCAAAGTCTGGTGGTAGCTACCTGGTGGTAGCTCTGGCTATAAAATTGTCATTTAGAACTGAGGGGTTGTAACTGTGGAAAATGCCCCTGTGATTTCCTGCCTAGTTCAAGACCTCTTTGTCACTTTGACAAAGCTAAAACTAAGGCCCTTTTACACCATGTGACATTCTGAGCTAGTGGCTCAGAGGCCTTCAGTTGGTCCCATGGGTGAATTTCATCCAAAATGACCTGCAGGAAACATCAGATGTGTCACAGTCACAGAACAAGCTTCAGGAATCTGCCAGCACTGACAGACACGGAAAACTGGAGGTCACTGCAACACCCATGTTATTCCAAGTCTCATACCTGGTGATCCATGGCTGTGGAAGCCCTCCCTATTTTCATAAGTGAAAAAGGCAAAGTTACCTATGACAGACTCGACGGTGTCACTGGTTGGATAGAAGGGAAGGGCATTGGCATTCATGCCTGGAATGCTGCTGGTGCCGGCGGGGCTCGGGGGCGTTGCAGCCAGACTGGAGGTGATACTGGAGGAGATGCTGGATGTCAGTGGGCTCCCCACTGGGAGAATGCCCAGGATGTCCTGAAACGAGAGTGTGAAAAGCGAGAGAGGTAGGAAATAAAACATTTATATAGAACGAGCCCTTCA
Source organism: Brachypodius melanocephalos (assembly GCA_013398615.1). NCBI lineage: Eukaryota > Metazoa > Chordata > Aves > Passeriformes > Pycnonotidae > Brachypodius > Brachypodius melanocephalos. Next base: position 4,323,803 of record VZSR01003022.1, read on the forward strand.
GAAACGTGCAGGAATGAGCCAAATGCCAGCAGCAAACCTGTTTCCTGCCTGCTTCCAACCTGACAGATGGCTACTGCTACCACTGGGCTGGGGGTGGGGAGAGATTAACAGCTTTTCTTTAATTTCTGTCGACTGCTCTCCATTCCATGCCCACCCCCCCACTCCCCCCTCCCAGTATTCTAAACATCTTTCAGGCTGCCCCAGAATTAACTCCTGTGACCCACAGGTTGCATGCAATCACAGCCATGGGCCACACAATCACTCACTCAGCCTTCGTTCAGCACACGACTTAGAACCTGATATTAAATTCCCTTTGCCAAATCCTTGAACTTAGATGACTCCAGAGATCCATTCCGGCTCAATTTTCTGTAATTTGAAGACTCTCTCCTACACAGTCCAGCCTTATGAATCTAACCTGAATTCACTCAGGTCTAACTACTCACAAATAACACCTCCAGGAAATCATCCCATCTTCATAAAGTAATCCCTCCAGCTGAGCAGCCCTAATGGTGTCTGGACTGTTATTTACTCCCTGCAGAGCTGTCTGGATCCACAGATTTCACTGTGGTGCTGGAAGCCCTGAGTTGGGTTCAGAGCCCTGCCAGCAGTTCTGTACCTGTTTGGGCTGTAACAAAGGTTGCTCCTGGCTCCTGTGTTCCAGGGAGTGGGACTTCATTTTTGCTTGCTGCAGTAAAGAAACAAAACAAAAGATAAGCAGAGAGATTATTTAGCAAAATTAAAAATGGCTGGCAGCTGGCTTTGGAGAGGCCATGGGAAACACAGTCCACTCCTCTCTTGGGCTGCTCAAGGCACTGGAGAATTTGGAGAGAGGGTGAACTGAAAACATTCCAGGTAATTTGCTTTCTGTATATCAAGACATCACCCCTAGATTTATGCAGAGACTTGTCACAGTGACATTTGCCTTTAATGCTGCTGTAAGACCCCTGCTAGCACAAAGTACATCCTAAGAACCAAGATCAAAACCAAGTTATTTTGCCTTGCTATAACTAACTCATCAGCCCTACTAGCATCTAACACTCAAAAAGGGCCAGAAATGGTGGGAGGCACACTGCATTGTTAAATTATGCAAGTATTTTTCAGTTTGGGGAAAATAAAAGTATGCAGATTATGTTTTCCCTCAAACTTTTCCAACTCCCAGCTAATTGGCAAAGTAAAACACAGTGATAACTAACCAATTTTCAAAGCAACATCATCAAACTAACTTTATTTAAAAATCCTCCCCTCATCCACTAACATCAGAGCTCAAAGGCAGAAAACAAAAGTGAGGCCAAGGCTGTCTGGAACTGCAAAACTGCATGAATGCCAATGCACATTTAGAATCCCACTATCCAGGCTAAAAATTCAGCTTAAGGTCCTTTCAGCATTGTATCTTTTATGGATATCAACTCTCTTGCCTTGCAACATCAGTCAGTTCTTCTGGAATTCAGTTGGGAAATGGCCTCAGGAGCCTGTCAGTGTGTAACAGTCTGTCTGCAGGACTTGCTCCCTTCCTCCCGTGCTGTGACATGGCACAGGGAGATCAATCCCACCCTCTGGGCACAGAGAGGCAATAAAAAAAGTGCTGGGAGTCAGCCCTGCTGGTTTACCCACTCTCCACCCCCCTCAGTGTGAAACACAGACATTCCAGCCATAAAGCAAGCTTGATTTTTGTCCCAAATCCAGGCAGGCACCATCTCTGCAGGAAACTGAGGCACGATGTGCAACAGCAGCACATGAGGCACCACCCTGAGCTGAAGTGATACCCCTTGACTTCTCGGCCTCAACAGTCCCATGACAAAGATAAATGAATGCTGGAGAGGGGTGAGGTAACCAGACAGGCAAACGAGCAGCAGAAGAATTCCTCCCTTGATTTTACTCCATTAAATCATTTTCTCTGCTCAGCTCTGTGCCCATGGGCAGATGGAGAGGTCAAAGCCTGGCACACAGGCAGTTGGGAGATGGACACAAAGATCCTTCTGCAGTGGGGACCGTTCTCTCACACTTCCCTGAAACGTTCACAACACAGGAGCCCATGATGGGCTCACTCTCCTTTGTGTGCCAGAGCTGTGCTCTGAGTGCCTCTGTGTGTGTCTGATAAAGCTCCTGCTGCATTATCCAGCACAGCCCTGCCCCGTCTGACACTCATCTGAACACAAAATGTGCTATCTCAGACGTCAGCAGTGGAGGGGAGGGCACACACGCAGCCGTGCCCCCACTGAGAGGTTTCCTGCCAACGTGGGGAGCTGGCTCTGCTGCAGTTAAGTCTTACTGGAAGTGCTTTTTTTTCTTTAAGGAGGAGAAGAGGGAACATATTTCCAAGTTAGCCCCGATTCCCACTGCCTGGACACAGCACAAGGGGAAAATAGAGCAAATGAAATGTCACCACTAAGCCAGTCTCCTTTAGCTCTGAATAACATTAGAAAGGGCACACATTGAGACAGACATTCAAAGGACAGGCTGAAATTCTCCAGCTCTCTCTGCTGCAGTCAGGGAAGAGAACAAAGGACATAAATTATGAGTGAAACTAAATGTTTTCTGACCAGCATGGAACAAACCTACTGTGCTGTGTGTCAAGACTTGGGAACTCCTCCTGGTCATGGCATTCAAGTCCTTCCAGTACAGCCAGCATTTTTCCAGCTTGCTAAATCCTTTGGGACTTGGGAAAAGTATTTTTAGCTTTAACTGCTGGCTCAGCCTTACCATAAACTGTGTGGAATCTATTAAGACAGAAGGTGCATTTTTCATCCTAGTAAGTTTTCTACATGGGAAAAATGACAAGTCCATTGCAGAACTGAGCCAGTGTCTCCTCTGATGTTTTCATACAGGAGCTGACAAAGTTAAATGCCTCATTATTGGTCTAATTTACAGGGTATTTGAGAATCTCTGGTGCCCACTGCAGCCAAAGGGAATTACAGTAGAATTTTAAAAGTAAGTAATTACAGATTAAAGTAAAATTAAATCAGGACACTTACAAGAGACCTAATTTTGTCTGTAGAAGCCTAGCATAAGGCAACTGTGATTACTTCTGTCTATACCTTAATAGCTATTTATTCCTATTTAACACAGGTTTTGCTTAATCAAAGCCACAGAATTAAGCAGTTACGTGAATACAGTATCTTTGCAGCACAGATCTGACTTCAGATACAAATGCTCATCATCTGGCCCTCCTTTTAGAAGTCCTATTCATGCTCCATCCCCTTTCTCCTTGGCTTAGGCTTGCTGCCCATTTTCTCCAAAGCAGGGCCTCCTTGGCACCCTGCCTCTGCTGGCAGCAGACAGGGGTTCTCTCAGTCCTTCAGCTCTGGGTTCACTCCTCCTTTGCAGCAGAGGCCACAGAGAACGAGGACATGTTTTTCCTTTTGTTTCTAAACAACTGTTACAAGCTGCTGTGCCTGCAAGAAGTGCCAGGATCACAGCATGCTCTGCTCTTTACCCCCAAAGACGTGTTGCATCAATTTGCAGTTTCCTAAGGCACATCCCCCTCAAGGCAGACAAAGGGAGCATTGATAAGAGAGCACACATGCATATAGCTTAATCTGGATTTGTCACTGCATCATTTTAATTAGACTAAACAGTGCTCAAGACTGGCCCTACTGCAAAGCTTGGCCATATTTTCCCAAAGCCATAAAAATAAATAAAACCCATGGAGTCTGCTGCTAAATTCAACTACTTTATGTAAGACCTTGTCTGGACAGGATATTTCCAGTTTTCTCACAGCAGTACAGGCTCATTAAGACTGACTTCTTTAATGTCACAGAACAAAGTTAAAACATGGTCAGCCTGAAAGCAGCACTTCTTGTCCCCTGTTCTCAAGCAACACAGACCTGGTATTCTTATTTCTTTTTACTCTTGTCCAAAAGAACTTGTAGGAGACACCTTTGCAGGCACCTCCTCATACAAGTAGCTCTTCCCCACCCCTTAAATCAAAATAAAATTACAAACCCAATAAGAAATAAAAAGTGAAATAAAACCCCAAGCTCTAGGTTGGGCTCAGGTTGGAAGGGGGTGGTGCAGAGAAACTATTAATTGTAACATCAAGAAAGGAAATTCACAGCTAGAAGCTGATTGTGGAAAAGCTCATGTGTGGCAAAAGAGCTGGAAGAGACTGTTCCAGGCCTAGGGAGCAGCATGAGTAAGGCATGGCACCAGGAAGAAGACTGAGAAAGCAGCAAGGCAAGACTGGGATGTCCAAAACGGATAAGAGGGAATGTCATTAAGAGATGTGGGTTGGGTAATACTCAGAAGGTTCTTCAAAGAAGAATGAGGAATTCTAATTTAATACAGAAGCCACAGGAGAGAGTCAAGGGTCAGAATGATACAGCCACAGAAGCAAGAGACAACTAACATGACATCTTTAATACACCAGAGGAATGGTGAAGAGAGGACAAACCAAGTCACGGAGATCAAGGTAAGAGTTTGGAGTGGGAAGACAGAAGGAATGATGAGTTTCCATGAGACAATACAGCAAAAGACACAGCAACTCTTGGCAAGGACCTAAACATGGAAAAAGAAAGAGCAAGAAGTGATGTGGGAAGCTACCCAGGGTCAACACAAGACAGAAGATGAGAAGGGTTAGGAAAACAAGCAGCAGCTCAACTTCTACAAACTGGGTGTGTGATGGTAGCAAGGGAGACAAGACCAGATGTGAGATGAAAGAGGCTGAAAGCAAGAACAGAGATCCAGAAATTGCCCATAAGAGAACAGTGCTTTCCCACTTTTGTTCCATCAGAAACAAAACTCCATTCAAGGTAGACTGGGCAATTTCTCATTCCTTCTCATCCCCCCAACTCTTCCAGCCAGTATTCCCACTAACCTGGCATTTGAAACTCTTCAAATACTCGGCCCCCACCTGATCTTCTCGCTCAAACCCCGGTGCTTTCTTGTAGCTGCCGGCTGCTGTGACTGAGTCTGGAGGAAAACCAATGGTCTCCAAGCTGTGGGGCTTCCCAATGGCACCAGGAGGAGACCCACATATATTAGATGGGCTTCCAAGACTGCTGTTCCTACAAAGAATCTAACAGAGGGAACAAGTGTCAGGATAGTACAGCCAGACAGCAGGAACTGCTCCAAGAGAGGCATCCATGGAAGTGCTCAATCACATCACTGTTTGTAGATCAATTACACTGACAGCCAACACAACCATACAAACTTCAAGTAAACACTCATTAAAAAAAACAGGAAAAAGCTCCACTGAATTTACACAGTCCCACAATTATGGTTTTGTTGTTGTTGCTTTGGAGGGCAGTCTTGTAAAATCTAACCTACAGCTCTAGTGACATTTATTCTTTCTGAGGCCTCAGAGGTGATTGATCAGGTTCCCAACATGACCATAACACTCTTCTCTTTCCTTAGACTACAGTGGGTCCTGTCTGACTCTGGGTAGTGGTGTGGAACCTGGAAAGGTGTTGTGGCAGTCACAACAATCAGGCATATATGAGTTATATGTAACACTGTGTTTTTTGCTTTCCAGTTGGAAATCTCGAAGTTTTAATGCAGACACAAATCAGGTATCAACAGCTGCATTAAAAAAACCCCAATGATTTCCAACACTTCCACTCTTTGGACTAATACCAGGGATCACAATCACATGCAACAAGGCTAGTTTTGCACTGTAGATGAAGCCACAGACAGCAGCAAAGGAAGTTGAGTTTTAGAGAATGTGTCCACCTGGATGAATGCAAATATCCCATTTCTCTGGGACAAGAAATTATTTGCCTCCACTGGCAAGCACGACTGTGCTTCAGACATCACAGATTCAAACGTGGCACAGTATGGGCTGGCATTAGGGGGAAAAAAAAAAAAAGGAGCAGCCTACAATGTTTTTATTTTATTTTTATACAGACATTCTGCTGTCCACGCTTCCCTACAGTCGCAAAGATAACTACTCACTGTGGTGGAGGTGGGGCTAGTTGGCAGAGTTCCTGATTTATTCCACACCTACAGTACAAATACAAAACAGAACACGCCATGTGAGGCTGGCTGCTACAGGGACCTTTTTCTCTGATTAATTCATCATGTAAAATGATCACCAGCAAAGCCATATTTGTTTGCAAGCTACATGCAGATGCCCTGTGATGAAGTCATAGACAGACATGTGTTGCCATTTGGCACATATCCAAGGATTAGGAAAGACTGTTTAAAAGACTAAGAGCTTGAGATAGACAAGACCTAAACAGCCTAAAAGTAGGAGATATCTTCAACTGCCCTGCAGTTTTCAGAGCATCTAAAGGATACCTTCATAAGATGGAGGAGTTTTGGCTTTTATTGCTTTCCAGTGTTATTTATTAAGAGACAATATTATGCCCAGACTTTCCAAGATCTGTTTAGAATTCTACCTGCAATGCCATTCAGGACAACTATGAACTGCTAGGTTGCCTCAAACACAGCTTCTCTTTTCAAAGAAAGGGAATAAAATAAAGCAGAGGTCCTAGATGTGTTCACCTCAGTCTGACCAGTTTCAAATGAGTTAAATTCATCTCATTGTACCTTCTCAAAACCTCAGCCAACTATCTGAAAAAGCTACACACCTTATCAAGTGCAGAACAAACAGGAAAGACTTAACAAAAAAAAAAAAAAAAAAAGAAAAAGCTAAGTAAAATTGTAGTCTAGCATTCCACGGGTTTCTAATCTGACTCTGAATATCTGTTCAGCACTTAGACATCTCCTTTCTTGTACAGACAACCAACTACCAACAATCTGGGGCATTACTGAAGCATACCCCAGAGTTTAGCTATCTCCAGAAGTACAGGAGGAAGGGAACTAAGGATATCCTATAATGTAACACACAATATGCACAGGCTAAGGCTCTGAGATTACATATGTAAACAAACTCAGTTGTAGTTATGTACTTTAGAGGCTGTTGGCTCACAGCCTTTAATTATAGGTCTTGGAAGCTAAGCCAACTATGTACCTCCAAACAGGAAGGAGTTGGACTTCATGTGCAGATGTATTCCACTTTCCTGAAAATACATCAACAAACCCTGCACAGAAAGGAAGGCCTAGAATTTTTATAGGTGAGAGGACAATACTAAAGCCACTGAATGTATGTTCCAAAAAACCAGACCCCTCTAAAAAGCGTGGAGCTGACAACCAAAAGAAAAATCTCATATCCTCTGAACTTTTGGATACTTTTCTTGGGAGGAAGAACAGTGACTTAGAGAAACACAGATTTGCACAATATGGACAAGGCTTCTTCACAGGGCTACATACATTGCTAAGGTCTGGGGCATGTGGACTGGAAGGGCTGACTGGAACAGAGTCCCCAGCTGCTGAGGGCATGTACATCACGGGTGCTGTCTGGGTAGGGCTGGACACGGCCGAGGATTGCTGTAAATCTTCACTGAGCGCGGGCTCTGCGGGAGACAAAGCACAGGGAACACCACTCAAAGCTGGGCAGCTGCCACAGAGCACGAGCACAGAATACCCAGATGTTCCTGAGAGAAAAAAAATACTCCACAAGCACCTACTTATAAATATAGAAACAAGGAGAAACCTTATTTGGCTTATTTGCTTATCTAATATTCCTCACGTTTTTACTGTCATCACATACACACTGTGCTGCTCTTTAGCTCATTAATGCTGCTCCAAAATTATCTTTCCCTGGATGAACTGTGCGTTATTCATTCAGCTCTCACTGAGCACTCTTCACTAAGCAGAGTTTCCTCCTTTGCTTGGCACTAAGTTGATGGGTGCATTATAATTAGCTGAGGGAGTTAAAGTTTCCATCTGTGCTCAGTACAAATCATTACAAAAAAAAAAAAAAAAAAAGTGGCACTGGTTTGGAAGGTAGAGATGCTGTAGGTTTGTATGATCTATATCAAACACTCAGTATCTTCACAAAAACTACAGAACTGACACTACATCTATATTTCAATATCCTCAAAATGCTGCTTTCTTGCTATTAATTGGTAAAAATCAGATTAAGAGTAGAAATAATAAAGAGACTCCTGTTATTTTAATTGCATTAGGCCTGTCCTTGTTGACCTTGTAGGAAGGACTAAAAGATACAAATCTGTAAGACAACACAAGAAATAACCAAGTTAGAATGACCTAAGTGCCACAGAATGTTACTCTAAGTAATACAATATCAAGTGTAATAATCTTATTAGAAATAAGGTATCCCTAAACAAAAATACCATGTTATACCCAAGGAAGTTTGCTAAACACTGTTCCATTATCAAGATTTCATTTCCTGAAGCTTGCTGGATCCCACTGTGTAGTTGCACTGCTGTGTTTTGGGCCATTACAGCCCACAGCTCCAGCTATAATTACTGCTTGTCAACAAGGCTTCCTATAAAAGGAACTGCATAACCTGTAGGGAATTTACTCTCCCCATTCCTTGTCAAAGGCAGCAATTACTAATTCCCTCATTTACAAAGGATAATCAAATAACAAAGAGATTTTCTCAAGGCCATGTAGGGAGTCAGTATCAGAACAAATCTAGTGAGTAACCTGCTCTAATTGTTGCAAGTGCAGCAGTGAGATTGCAGAGCAGCAACTGAGGAAGAGCCCTAGGACAGGAACTAAACATTATTTATGAATGTTGGGTCCACCTGCATGTAGAACTTCCATAACCAAAACTGCATCACTAGTTTATAGTTGATTAAAGTGAGGATTGAAATAATGCCCTGTAAGTCAGGGAGCTATTGAGAAAAGAGGATTTGAGATAAAGCAGTAAAAAACCCCCAGCTGCATATTTTTCTTCTCTAACCTGACTTAAGGACTTAAACTCTAAGTAAAACTTCATAAAGAGTAAAATAGCATTCTTTTTTAATGGATTAATAAATTATCTACAATCAGCAATTTTATCTTCAGCTTTTTCAGATGGGACACTTGGCAATTTAGCTAGGTACAGTTCATCCATGTACAGAAGAGGAGCAGCTTTCTCCACTTCCATCCACCTGACACCAGAGAACTGAGCAGGTGAGAGGGAACAGAGGGAGATCCTCCAAGAGACAGTGCAGTGAGAGCTAAAGGCTGAGTCCTACAGGCCACCTACTGCCTCCAGCTCTGCCAACACCTCCCACACCAACACAGTTCTACAGAAATCAAAGTTTAACCCTTCTGGTTTCGCAGCTCTACATTTAAACTCTCTTGGTAAGAAGCTTTCCATAGCTCAAACATCCATGAAAGATGAGAGAAGTAGGGCACATACGTTCTACGTGTGCAAAGGCACAGAAGGGTCCTCGGGGACAGCTGCCAGACTGCTGCATATCATTGCATTTGGTGGATTTGTAGATCTAAGGATGGGAAAAGAAAAACAAAACAAAACCACCAAACAGAAATGAACAGAAAATAACAGTGACCACCAGGTACAGAAGTACTATTTGACAGCAAGGTAAGGACACAGATAAGAGGTGCAAAGGCCAGCAGAGCTCAGGGTGACCATTTCAGTGCTTCAAAGATAGGAAAACCCACTATAGTTCTGGAAACCCCAAAATACGCCCATGACAGCTAGAGCTCACCCAGAGACCAACCCACCACACACCAGCTCACCCAAAGGTCACCTCAAAGGTCCCTCAGACTCACTGGAAGCTCCATGGACATTACAAATGGCAAAAGGTAGGAAACAGCTGACAGATGACAGCACAGAAAGTTGCAGCCACATGTTTGCAAGGAAAATAACAAACCATTGACAAGGACTGTAGCAAATGGATTATTCCCTTTCCCCCCAGTTTGACAGGCGGTGACAATGGTTACTGTGCAGATACGGGCCCCACAAAGCTTTTCAACACTGTAACATGAAGCAGACTACGAAAAGGTCTTAATTACACTTTCTGTAAGGATATTGGAATGCTCTGGGCATGCTCACAGCTAAGAGCTTGGTGGTGTTTAGTGCCATCAACACGAACCACAAACTCTTAGTCAAGGAAATAGATGCTGTTTGCTCACATGCAGACCCACATCTTGCTTTCCAAAGGACTCCCATACCTGAGACTGCTCATATACTTGAGTTTTCCCCCACTTTTCTTACCTCCTCCCATACAGTCTATTCTTTCAAGCAGCTGAATTGCAGCTTACTCCCAACATGCAGCTTCTCTGTATCCCAGGACCACACTACAAGCAGCCCACATCCTCTCCCACCTGGCACAGTAATTTACTCTGTAAGACTGGAATGCTTTTGCTTTTCCAGTGGAGTGGAGTGAGGAGGTTACTGTACCTCTGGATGAAACTGCTGTTCAGTGCGAGTGTGGCAGTACTGGCAGGAGTCTCCATTTTCACACTTACTGGGATCTCCCCACTCATCCCCGTGTTTCACACTGGGACACGGCGAAGATCTGTGGAAATCAGGTAGCAGGAGAAGGCATCAGACCCGCAGATGTGCTCTGAGCTTTGATTACTTTGGGCAGGTGGATGGAGGTGATTCTCCCCCTCAGATCCACTCCTGGAGGACTGCATCCAGCTCCCCCAATACCAGAAGGATGTGGAGCTGCTGGAGCAAGCCCAGAGAGCCAAAAAGGTGCTCTGAGGGTCCCTCTGCTTTGGAGCCAGGCTGGGAGCGCTGGGGGTGTTCAGCCTGGAGAAGGGAAGGCTCCAGGGAGATTTCAGAGCCCCTTCCAATGCCTAAAAGAAAGCTGGAGAGGGACTTTGGACAAGGGCCTGGAGTGTCAGGACAAAGGGGAATGGCTTTAAATGGAAAGAGAATAGATTTAGATTAAGTACAAGGGAGAAATTCTTCCCTGTGAGGGTGGTGAGGCCCTGGCACAAGTTGCCCAGAGAAGCTGTGGCTGCCCCTGGATCCCTGGAAATGTTGAAAGCCAGGCTGGATGGGGCTTGGAGCAACCTGGGATAATGGAAGGTGTCCCTACCCATGGCAGGGGGTGGAACAAGATGAGCTTTAAGGTCTCTTCCAACCCAAACCATTCCATTGATGTCAAAATTCCTCAGCTGGGGGCAGGTTTGGCTGCCCACCCTCAGCTGTACAATCTGCTTGGCTGCTGCTTCCCCAGCCCCCACCCAGCTGCTATTGCATCTTCCCCCCCTTCTTCCAATTTCCTAATGAAAAAAACATGGCTTAATTCTCCATTTGAAACGAAATACAACTTGAAGCAGCATAACAATATTAGCAGCTGATGTGATTAGTGTCAGAGACGCTGGGTCTGGTTTCTGTTTTGGAACTGCACCTTCATAGAAAGCTAAGAAGTTAATTGGCTAATCCTAAAACACATAATACCCTTACAGCAGTATGTTTCCAGGTTTATAGTGTGGCCATGTGGAAAAGAGGCTGAGTCAGGTCACTGGGGAAAAGGCAAGTCCGTTTTCTTTCTCCCAGCCAGGAACAGTTCCTTTTCCCAGATCTGAATTTTTGCCGTGACCTACTTCCCCTGCTCTTTATGTTCTTAACCATTCCCTCAAACAACAGCAGAGGGAAGCAGATAGCAGCACCAGCACAACCACATCAGCTGGGGTGGGGAAAAACACAGGAGTGAGTGGAAAGCAGCAGAGAAGCTTTCACCTCTTCCCTTACCAAAGGGCCCAGAGAGGGGCAAAAAGCACATAGCTGCGGCCTAAAGACTGCCCTAGTGCTTCTCTTTCTCCTTAAAGCATTGAGATTAACATTTCTTTGATTGCTGTCTAATTTTTTTTAAATATGGCATTTCAGTGCCAATTCAAAAATTTCCGTAAATGTTGGGGGTGGGAAAGAGAAGCGAGAACATCCCTGGTATTTTCTCTCCTGCTTTTCTGGTCTGCTTTATGTTTTTCAAAAAGGAACTAAGGAAAAGCCCCACTGAGACCACAACAAAAGCTCTGTTGTGTTGGAGGAAATGAAGGCCCATAATTTGGATGAAATGAGTTCAGGGAGACACAGCACACTGAAAAATCCAGCAACAGCAGGGTGACAGAACACCCGGGTGCCTCAAAAGCAGAGCCTTTAGCAGCTGGTTAAGGATGCATGTCCAGCTACAGCCCTCCTCACGATCCCCATCACCAGGCATACACAACGAGCAGCCTGATGGTTCTGAATCCTTCACCATGAACATATTGTTGTGCATTTGTTTCTAGATGGGGATTAAAACTTTCTTTTGTTTTCTCTTCCCTGCACTGCTTCCTAAAGCAGAAGTTTATGTGGTAAGGGAAAACCAGACATAGGTTTTCTTTGCTATAAAATCAGAGTTATAACATGATTTAACAATTCATTTATTAGAGTACCAGTTACTATATACAGGAAAACTTCTTGTTTAGTTTGTTATCTTTCTGCTAGGAAGAAATAACAGACCATCATACCTCTTAGTACATGGCTTGGAGATACACTTAAAAAAACTATCTAATGATGAAAATCCTGCCTCCTGCACCACAGATTTCCAATATACTGCGCCACTCAGCTGGGAAGTACAACATCCAGGACCACAGTACCTGTATTTATGTTTTCTTGGACTTCGTCTTCTGTCTTTGCTATTGTGGTAGTAGGGACAGGCATAACCCTGGCGACAGAGCCGGGGGGGTTTCTTACACTGCTCTGTCTTGTAATTTCCCAACACATACGTTGTATCTGCAAAAAAACCCCAATGAGTCAATAGAGATGACCACAAGCCCTATGTAGTACAGAAAAGTTTTGGACAGGAGCAGGCACTCCCCAGAGACCAAGCTTTCCCAGCCCCACAAACCCTCAGTGACACTCACCTTGCCACCTTGGCTCCTCACTGAGTATTTTCTCTATCATGGCATGGCTGGCAGCAACCGCAGACTGACCCTCAATGCCTCCTTCAGATGTTGTCTGACCATTCTGTAAAGCTTCCATTGCCTGAAGCTCTCTGCAGGGACAGAGTTAAATGAACAAACAGACTGAGCAGAGGAAGAGTCAGATAAATGTGTATAAATCTGACATACTGGAGCATTTGCTAAGTGGGTGCACTTCAGCCATGCAACTTTTGTCAGAACATCTTTAGCTGAACAGCAACTGCAACAAAAATAAGTCTTCATTCCCTGGGAATTCCAGATGCACTGTTTTGACCCCCTCCATCAGATTCCAAAGTGTGATCCCTTCTCCCATTTTGAGAATCCTCCCTGGAGGTTTTTCATATTTGCCTTATTAGGAAGGGATCTCTCGCCACCGCTTCACTTCAGGCTGAAGCAGTACTGTCCTTCAACCATCTCACTTTTCACTTGGGTACAGAAATTACCTTTTCCATCATCTCCTTGTTCATTTGGGTTCAGAATTACCCTTTTCCCAGGAGCCCCAAGCTCTACTGACCTGATGTCATACACGGGTGAGCGCAGGTCATGGGGCCCATGAGCAAAGGCGCAGTGGACTCCGTTCTTGGTGCAGTTTCCCTTGGAGTCTGTCTCATGGATGCAGATTCCAGTTTTGTAATAGCGCAAGTGATACCTCCTCTCTGTGTCTCCAGTAGTTCTGTGCAAGAAGGGACACCTGAGGGAGGAAGGAGGGGAGGAACAGACAAGGTTTAGTTGCACAGGTGAAGGATTCAACTACCAGAAGACACTTTGCTGAGAGAAGATGCTGCAGTTGACACCACCTTTGCTAACTCTGCCCTTTCTTTTATGCTGTGCCTTTCAACACTTCAGAGAACCCCCAAACTTGTCACTACAAAAGATATAAGTGTTCCCCTCCCTAAAGAAAAAAACCCTGGATTATTAATCCAGCAGCACCTGATTATTCTGGATGAGTGGCTGCCAGGGATCTGGAAAAGAGCAAGGACGAGGGACAAGGAAGGGCAATTACAAAACTACTATTTAAACTTGTTTTGTTTCCCCTTTCAGGCAGAAAAACAATCTACATTCTAAATAAAACAGAAATATAACAAGATGGAATGGGCAAAGCTCAGATACTGCAGCATCAAGGTAAAAATACAAATGAGCAAAGGTTCCTAGATGACAATAGCTTTCATTCACTGAATTTGAGCCATGTATCAACCACTGATCTAGAAGCCAAAGCCCACAAACATCCCACTTCCTGTTCCTTCCAGATCTCTTCTAGCAAGGAAAAAGTACTGAAACTGAAGCCTCAGGCCTGAGGGATCACTCCATTCTGTTGTAGTCACAAAAGTTATTTAATGGAGTTGAAAAATAATTTTTAAAAAAAAGTTTTGCCAATACATAGCATTTTTGTATGTTTATACTGGCACCACAAAAGGGAACTGACATTCCATCTTTTTACAGCATCTCTCTATAAAACACTCTCTATGTCTGACCACAGTTTGGCTACGCTATTTAACCCATATCTGTCACATGGCTGAAGTTATATTACTGTGTTAACCCCTTAATTGCTGGGGTCTGCCACACACACAGCAGAAAGATTTGCAGTTTTGCCCCAGTTAAACCTACTGCAGTCACGAGGGGAGAACACCCAAAAAACCCAAACTCCTCCTCATGTTGCCTTATGCTGGGTACCTCTCGGCTCTCTACTGGCTTCTTAGAAGTTCAGAAAGACAAAATAAACTGATATGAGTTAAAAAGCTGAGACAGATAACTCGGGGCAGACTGAAGGACAAAGTTCCTCCTCTTTCTTCAGTCTGTGAAAAACTAAGTTACCCTGGCAATGAGCAAGAGCTGAGAGTTAGGAACTTAGAGAACAGAGTGTCTCTGAAATCATTTGTTTCATTGAGCTGTTTTTCCCACCTCAGCTTTGCTGAAGATGCTGAAGAGGCAATGAGTTCCCAGGAGCTGAATTCACATCCAAACCACCCTGAGTTACTGTCTCTGCAGCAGGCCTGGAGCACACAGGCTGCTGTTCCAGATTTTACATCTGGTCTCATGTTACGTATGTGACAAAGCTGCTTTACTGCTGACTTGCCTCATCTCTGCAAGAACCGGCTGGAATCATCACCTGGCCTGATCCCAAAAGCCTAATGCCTGAAAAGCAGGGTGCAGCCTCTACTCACTCATCTCCTTCCGGGCAGATTCCCGTGGTCTCGTCATACTTGGTGCAGTAAATGTCAGGGCTGTAGTTGAAGGTGCCGTCGCGGCGGCGGATGGACCTGCGCCGGCGCTGGTTGACAAAGTGCCAGTGGAAGCAGGTGTAGGGCCGGTGCTGAGTGCACTTGTGCTGCACGAAGAGCGGGCACTGCTCCGTGCGGAACTCCTTCAGGTACCTGCGGGAACCGGGACGTGAGCACCGGGAGGCAGGGCAGGGGAGAGCCCCAATCACCCGCAGAGCCCCGAGCCGTGCCCATCACGGAGATGTCTGCTGTCCTTCCCACACCCTCCCTGTTCCCCTCCCTGCATGGAGGCTGGGAGCTGCCGGTGTTTGTAGTGGCAAGATATCCATTACACACAGAGGGATGTAACGAGAGCTGAAATCGCTTTCTGTCGGGATCGTTTTGAAGAGGCTTTTCGTGAGCTTAGAAAGCAGTTTGTGAGAAAATAGAACTCTTAAGTACCTTTCTAACCCTTTTTCTAAATCTGTGACCTATCTGGGCAAAAGGGGGTTTCCTTCCTACGTGTTCGGTTAAAAAAAAAAACCCAAACAAACAAAAAGAAAAACAAAAAACCCCAAACAAATAACAAACAAAACTAAAAAAACCCACACCACCAAAAAAAAAAAAAAAACCCAAAAAAAACCCCCAAAAACCCCAACACAAACCCCACCCCCACACACACAAAAAAACCCACAGAAAAAAGTCCAAACACAATACACTTCTTTGAGCCACATTTAAAGCTTCAATTACTGAGATTTTTAAGACTCTTTCACGCCTTGTCCTCCTGGTTTAGCTCTGCTTTGTCATTACATGGTCAATTATGAAATAAAAACTAACCAATTTCTCTCTTGCAATCATATGAATTCAGTGCTCAGTCCTGAAAAGTGGGATAACTATCCTCAAACTCGACCATGTTTATGTTGCTTTAATTTTAATATGTAATTCCCTGAAAGTACATGGCTTCTTTTATCCTGAGAACTAAAGAAGTCACAAGCTTTTATTTGTGACACTAATAACGGTCTCTAAACCCAGATTGCAGAGGATTACAAAATGGTTTAGATCAACATAATGATCTGACTGTGATCTGTGTGTAGGTGCTTACAGAATCCACGCTGCTGAAACCCACGGGCTGCCCTGTATTTACAGGGAACATCCAAACAGCTCCAGGAGCTCAGACCCGAATCCCACCAGGTTCAGTCTCAGAGACTCATCCTGGAGCAAGGCAGAAAACCCAGAGCATTCTGGTCTCTTATGTTTAGAGGTCAGTGTAAACAGCAAGGACCAAGATTTGTAGGTCAAAAAAAAAAAAAAAGTATTCTGCTCGAAGCAACAGGGTGACATAACAGTAGATTCAGACTCATTTTACACTGTATGCACTCCGAGGCAAAAAAAAGAAGTGTAGAAATTCATTGCCATGTCAGACAGTCTCTATCTCCTGTTTCTAAATAAATTGAAAGATGTCTGATGCCCAAAGACGTATTTACAGGTGATATCACAGTGCTAGGCTCATTCTGAAAGCAACGTCTGTAAATAAAGCCTCCTTTCCTCTTTACCCTTTCCCTGAGGCTGAGGAGAAAGCCTCAGGAAAATGCACAGATTCAACCAAAGTGGTTTTATTTGTTTGATACGAAGAGACAGTATCAGTGGCAAGAGCTTTCCTACATTGGATTTTGCAAGCACGAAAGGATAAAAGCTCTTCCGCTTCTTCAACCTCTAAATAAGTGAGATTTGCAGGTTCCACTGCCTGGGATCTGTGAACACCCGGGGCTGGAAGCCTCTGCCGCCGGCTGTAAGCTCTTCTCTACCCAAGCCCATCTGTCCCCTGCAATCCAGAGTGGCTGGAATAGTATCTGCACTGGGGCCCAAGGCTTAACAGCACAAAAACCAGAGCCAGCTGCAGAACCAGGTCTGCTTGGTGTAGGTGAGGGCTAACAACATCACTTTGCTCCTTTTCCTATTTAAAAATCCAGCTCCGTTCAAATGGAGATCCCCACTTCAGCCACACCAGCAATTCATCTGGAGACTGAAAGCTGAGGCAAATTCACCCATTCTCGAAAAGCTTTCAAAGTTGTTGGATCAAGTAGTTGTAGAAAGTGGAATCCCACAGATTTTATCTTATCAGCACACTAGGCAGACTTGGAAGGAAAGCAACTATAACAACATTTTGGTTACCAAGTGAATTAAGTAACCTTAAGCAGGACGATGCTGTCCACAGACTATACAATCACCAACCAGTCGTTTCCACTTACACATCTCCACTTACACCTTAGAGACACGAGATTTGTGTTACTCCCGTTTTACACACGGGCAAACGGCAACACTGGCTATGAGCCCCATCAGGTATCACACAGCAATCTGAATCCCAGATAGAAACCAAGGGAATTTTAACTTCTCCATCCTCACCCACTGCTGGGCTTAAGTTCAAGAACAGATCCTGAACCTCCTCAGTGCTCTGGATACTCAGGGGAGACACCAGGCTTACATAACCTGGGTATCGAGCTCAGCACTCCACACTTGTGATACGCCCAAATGAAACACTTAAAAATTTGAGAGTTTAACAGCTCTACAATCAGCTGAGCTGAAGCTGCTTCCCTTCAGCAGGGAAGTTTAAAAACGTAGACACTGATTAGGGATTTCGGTCTCTAGTGTCTCAATTGTTGCTGAAGAGTATTTGAAAATTAATTGCATTTCATGATTGGCTAAACTCCCTGGAGAAACATTTATTGTAACATTAACGAGAGATAATTACATAAGTAAATGGCTCACCTGAAAAGTGTTTAACACCTAACTTGCTTCATCAGAAAGTCGTTCTTTAATGGTCTCTATTAAATAAACGATGTCTCAGTCTTAATTTCAAAGCAAGTCCTGCAAACAGGTACTACTGAGCTCCACAGACATTAACTGTGCACAGGCACCTCTGCAACAGACCCAGCTGAGGGAAGGAGAGTTGTCACATTAACTCAATCATTTCAAGCCTTTCAATCACTGCTTTGGGTTTTCCTTTTTCCAAGCCACTACAATGTTTTAAATCACTCTCCTCCACAATAGCCTGAATGGTAAATTGCCTTACAGCCCTTTATTTCCTTGATCCATGGAGTGAGTTTTGGCTCCTCTGGGAGAACACAGACCACTCAACCAGCCACTTTGTATTAAAATATATAAAAGGCATCTAAACCACGTGTGTTTTGGGAACACAGAGAGGACACAGAGCCTGCACCACCGCAATGTGATGTCTCACAAAGCAGAAAGCCATTAATATTTCAGGAGCCTCTTTGCAAAGGCTCTAGACAAAACACAGAGAACACTGTCATGACAGAACCTTCTGGTGTCAATGGTCTCTGTATTTTTTTTTTCCAGAACAGCTGAAAAAAGGAATTTTGGAATGACCCTCGAAGCTGAAAACACGTTGATGATTGGTACACATTTCACAGCATGTCAGCCAAATGCTGTGTCTGTACAGGAAGAGGAAATCCAGCAACGATAACTTGCATTTCTCAACTCCTCTCAGGAAACTCTACAGCCCTCACTTGAGGGGCAGAAGAATTATTACCCCTGTTTTATACTGGAGCTACTTCCATATTTCTTTTGTGGAAAAAAAAAAGTAAGTATCTGTTGTATTTTCATACCCATGTAATTTTTAAAAAGTGGAAAGCACATAGCACTGTCTTCTGATCCAACATTAACATCAAGAGCAACACCCAGATTCCTGGAGGAAATGTTATCCTTTATGAGCCCTAGTAAACAAAGATGAATGCACTTCTAAACAAATAGGACAAGACCGGCCAGAACAATGCAGATCAAAGTCCCCAGGCTGAGCTGAACTTGCTGTCAAACAGGATGGACACTGCTGGAAATGGAAGTCTTTTTCCCTAGGAAGACAAGAAGAGAGGTTCTTGGAGTAGTTTAGGAACTCTCAGAGACCAACAAGAGCAGCAAAGCATCAGAAAAACCTCAATGTTACTTTGCTGAACTTCCACTTCCTCTGGAATGAGGGATGGGGCAGTGATTATTCTGCAATTATTTACACTAGCTGGGAGCTGCTCACTCTTTAATTGCCAGTAGCAGCTCAAGTCTCCAGGGCAGGGTAGCAAGTGTTTACCTCTGCAGCTTGGAATTGCAGAAGTTCCCCCTCTGCCCTGGAGGAACGGAGCAGGAACCTGCTCTGGGAGCTGCAGGGAAAAAGATGAGTGCAGCAGGGGAAGAAGAAAAAAAAAAAATCAAACCTAGAAAGAAGGAGGAAAAAAACCAAAGCGAGAATCCAAGAATTTTTAACCTAGAACTTTAATTTTTATCTTCCACAATTGGAGCCATGTCCTGGTCCCCTCCTTGTCTCCTAGTGCAGAGATCTCATTTTTGTGCAGGTTTTCTGGTTCACACTGGTGTGCTCAAGCAGCTTGGTACGAGAGGATTCCTACATCCCTCCTGCTTCCAGGGCTGGAGCTTCTTGTCAAACTTGACCCAAGTCACTCCACATGCAGTGGGTGAGCTCAGTTCAGGATAATGTGCTGGTAATGCACAGCTGAGCTCCAAATTCCTCATAAAAGCCTTAACCCAAAGCTCCCAAAAATCACTGGAAGATGCACACTGATGCCAAGACAGTCTCTGCTTGGATCAGAAAGAGGGATCAGAAAGATGGGGAGAGAAACAATACCAAGGAGCAAGGAAATGAAACGACTAAAATCAGCTCCTCAAAACTCCTGTGGCTTCTATGATGCAAAGCCAGGCTCTGCTTTGCTTCCAACACCCCTTACATTATTTGAGATCTTTATTTAGGTCCCAAGACAAGCTCCTTTCCTTTGCAGCCCTTCTTGCTCTTCTAGGTCAACCTCCTTTCTGCCAAAATTCTCCTCGAGCCCAAAAAGAGGCTCACAAACAGGACTTGAACCTTCTGCAGCAGAATGACACCAGAGGGAAAACCATTAGACAGTATAACCATTACAGTCTGGCTAATCCAGACTAGGACACGGTGTGCAAATGTAGGGCAGTAGTGAGATCTACCACCACCACCATCTACGTTCCACACACGGGTGGGGGTGTGTTTACAGCCCTGTGCTCAGAGGCTGTAGCAGCGCTGCTTGTCTGCTGTCACACCAGTGTAAACTATGAGCAGCTTTTACATCAGGTCCTCACTCAGGGCACAGC
Source organism: Brachypodius melanocephalos (assembly GCA_013398615.1). Taxonomy (NCBI): domain Eukaryota; kingdom Metazoa; phylum Chordata; class Aves; order Passeriformes; family Pycnonotidae; genus Brachypodius; species Brachypodius melanocephalos. The sequence continues at coordinate 4,343,821 of VZSR01003022.1, forward strand.
CACTGTCACTGGGGCTCCCTCCCCGCAGCTGCTCCTGGGTCACAACAAACCAACCCAGAGAAGGCAGCCCAGCCCTGGGTCGTTTCTGTAAAGTCCAGCCTGGTGTGGGCATTTCACTTTGTTATTACCATTAATATTAGAAATTACCAGTTCAGGCCTGTATAGAGATTCTCAGCCACCATCCAGAAGAGTCCCCAGAGGCAAATCTAACAAGAAATCTACAAATTAATTTGTAAGTTATGTGTTTTGTCTTGGATTTTGGTTTAGAGGGTTTTTTTTTTCTGTTTTGTTCTGTTTTTTTTCTTCAAACCAAGTCTTGCATTCCTGATAAGACTTCAGCTATCAGGGAGAAAATGCTCTTTTGCCGTTACCATTTATTTTAGCCACGTGTGCCTTCTCTCAAAAGTATTACACTGGCAAAAATGCCATTTCCCTGGCACAAAAGTACATGGGAATGCTGGGAACATTTGTTGGCATTTTTATATCAGTCATGTCCTGCTGTTTCAGACACGACTGCATGAGGCCATGGACCTCTCTGTAAAGTCTCAGGTGGTCCCAGTTCACATCCTTCCTGAAAAATACAGTCTGACTGAGAGGTCACTGCTCTCAGCTGCTCATTAGCTTTCCTCCTCTGGAGCTCCGAGTGGCACTGATCTGTCCAGACAAAAGGATGGAGAAAGATTTCCTAATTCAGGTCAGGAAAGGTTTAAGGAAAAAAAAAAAAAATCAACTCCCCCCTATACATATATATATAAAAAACTCACCAGCTTCACTTAAAAATTTAAATTAGTGGTTTGAGCTAACACAGATAAAATTACCTGAAGCAAACCAGGGTGTGCTTATCCAACAGACTGTCTGCTCAGTAGACAGCATTGCAAAACCCAGGAGAAAATGTCTAACTATAGATATTGATATTTCTAGTTCAATAATGCTTATCTTTTGGGAATATTTTCAAAACTGCTGGTTGCTTCTTAAGCCTGAGAGCCACCCCAACACAAGAGGAAAAGAACTGTCCATATTAAATCAGCTCTCTAAATTCATTTCACCCTCATAAAATTTTATTGCAAAAGATGATATCAGACACACTTTAAGTAAGAAACCCATGACTCAATTATTTTCTTTTACTGAACTGTGGTATTCCAATTGAAATGAGTCAGTGGTGCATGACAGAATCCACTTATTCCAACAGGATACTCAATAAAAATCCTACTAATGCACCTTTAACATATTAGTGATAGAGAAAACCCATGATATGCACCTCTGACATTGCTCAGCAGTTTTTGCTCTTGGGGCAAGGGACATGTTTCAGAATAAATTAGATAAAAACAGAGAGTTAAAGAATAGGATTGTTCCTAAATAATTCGGAGAGTTTGATACCAGCACTCACACAACGTCTTAGGAAATGCTGGCATTCCAATGCAAAGCTTCCTGACAGGGAAGAGAACCTTCAACTCTCATGATTTCTTGGAATTTGGGAAAGAAGATGTGAAACAATCTGACTTCACGGGAGTTGTAGTTCTTTGTTCCTAGCGGTGGCACAAATTCGAGCAAATCCCTGAACCAGCAGCTGCAGACCACCAACAGTCTGGTTTACAACTTTGCAATGTTTAGTGTCCTTCTAGTAAGAGCAGACATAAGATAAGTCTGTTTCAGTAAATATGTTTTACTGACTGGCAGATGTAATTTAATATTGAAACAGAGCCTCACATGAATCACTGTTGAATATGAAACAATAACAAACACTTTTAGCAGGAATCTTCAAAATTCTAACCAAAATTTTGGGGGAAATTCTCATCAAGGTCTACCAGAAATCTGTGTTAAGGCATGGTTTGAGTTGAAAGAGACCTTAAATATCATCTGTTTCCAACCTCTTGTCATGGGCAGGGATGCTCACTCACTGGATGAGGTCTATGAACTACTGTGGCTCACCAATATTAGCTATTTCCCCTTTTACCACCACATTTAACAGTATTTAGAAAAATAACATCACAGACTTGACCAAGCCCTCACACTTCACACACCAAGCTTTTTGCATACGCCATGCACCACTTGGCACAAAAGGCAAACATCTCTCTCAGGACATCTCCACAACCATCAGTCCATCTGCCTTTCCACACCCTCAGCAGCCAGGTGCAGTTCTGTAAACCTTGAAAAGATTAGAAAGCATTTAAATCTCAAAGAAAAATATATGGATCGCTTTATAAAAACAAAAGGCTGACTGTGAATGCAGGGAAGGAGAAAAGGATGAGGAAAAAGTTTCAGTAAGCTCAGATCTGTCAAGAAGATAGACTTCACATGCCTCAGTGTTTTCTTTATCACCTAAATAAATTGAACCATCAACTGGAAAAAGGTCACACAGCAGACAGCAGTGTGTGATTTTAAAGCTGTTAGATTTCCCCTCCTCCATTAGAGCTTGACAACAATGTCAGTCGAAGGGCAAATAAAGAAAGTGAGAGTTGGAGAGACTTATTACAGATGAATGGAGTTGGGTTTGTTTGGTTGTGGAGGTTTTTTGTTTTAAGACTTCATTGTGTACCTCCGTGGTCAAAATGACAACTACTCATATCGATAACCTATTGCTCCCCCAGTTTTTGTCGTAGAAATAGGTAGGCAGCACTCCACTCTTGCATTTTGTAGGCATCTTGAATGACTTAGCAAGCAAAGTTGAGCTGGATGCTTCCAAATAAATGGAAGTGCAGAGCGTACTGCCGAAGGTGAAATACAAACTGCCAGATTACAGGAAACTGAGGATAACACACCAAAACGCACACAGTCATATTCAACAGTAATCTGATCCCTACTGGAGCTCCATTTCTGGATTTCAAAGGAGACCACGGGCTGGACAAGAACACAGCGAATTCATTTCAGCCGTGACGAATGAATTCTGTAGTACCAATACTTCATAGATAACTGAGTGACTGCAAAAGTTCAGGCTAAAAATAACACATGTTGGCAACTATCAGAACCCATCAGGACGTTTTTCAATTAGAAGGAAAAAGTCAGACAAACAGTTGTGCCTTGTCTACACTGAAAAACTAAGGGAAAACAGAAAAGCACTACTGTGTGGGGCTGGCCCATCACGGGAAGACAGATTTGCACCAGCTTCAGGCAAAACATTTTTCGGTTTCCACAGTTATAGCAAAAATGGCTTTGTTTGGAGAGAAATGCCACGCTGCAGCTAAGAAGCTCACTCACACTCTGTCCTGATGAGGAACAAAAATCAAGGCTTTCAACCCGGAGTTCACTTGATAAAACATGTATTTATCACATTTGTGAGCAGCCAAGGCACGAGCTCCACGAGTCACAACTGTGTTCTTGTTTGTGGGTGTCGGGGAAGAGGTGCTTGCTCAGACTTCCTGGGAGCTGTGCATCCCTTGGCTTGGCACCCCTCGAGTTGTGTCACTCAAACCCCGACAAATAAAGCAATTTGAGTCATTTTTTGGCGGCGTGCTGTCTTTAAAAAGCAAGCACTTGTTGCGTCAGCAGACCGTGAAATGTATATAACCAAGACATACCAATAAAATCCATTTCAAATACAAGTGTTTGTTTACACAGAGCTTTCACCTTTTTAATTAAAACAACCCAAGCACTGGCAAAGGCAAACACTTAATGGCACTACATTTCAGAGGCATTTCCTTAAAAGCCATTCACAAAGACCCAGAATTCTGCATAAAGCCTTGAACTTACATTTACATTTCCTTGAGTTAGTTATCCTTTTTTCCCCAAATCACTTGGCAATGAATATGTATTAGACATGACCTCAGAATTAACTCAATATTTAGGCAGTTCATGCAATGTTTTAAACACACAGCCCATTTTTCCAAGTTTAAATGACATATTTGCAATTTGACACCGCTAGTTTATGTAAACTGTGCCTAAAGCACATTTTCCTGTTTTCAAACATGGATCACACGGATTGAGACAACCCTCATCCCTCTCTGGGCTGGTTTTTGTTCCACAAACTATTTAGTTGTCATTAATCCTTCCCTACGGCACCTGTGTAAGTGCTGAGTCTATGAAAACAGGATCATATGGAAATAATTATTTTACAGTAACATGGGTTGAGCCTGTTGCAGGGAAAACACTGGAGCTCACTGCATTCAGACAGCTGCACACCACTGAAGGTCTGTACCTGCTCCAGTTGTCAGCACAATTAATCAACATATGCTTCAATATGAGCAGTTAAATATTTTACTACTAATTACTTCATAAAAACATCCATCCCCAGACTTATCTATTATGGTAATTTATTCAGCTTATAGCCAGGTAAATTTTCTCTCTTATATAAACTCATATATTAATTTATATTATCCCACCTCTTATGGATGGGATAGATGATGCCTCTTTATCCCAGCGTTAGTGTTTGTAGCCTCAGAAAGGTAGAGCCCGAGTGGGGTTAACACACATCAGGTTGGGTAGAACAAATTAAAGTCTGAATAACACCTTGATGTCCTGTGTTGTAAAAATTAAAGTTCCAATTTCCAGTAAAGGTTTTCTTTCACATTGTACTTCTCTCACCACCGATTCAAGCACTAACAAAGCCTACCCAGGGCTTACAACTGTAGAAACACCAGGGAAGGCTGGGAACAGGGCTGGGCTGTTTGAAAACTTGTGTTACTCACTCTGCTAGTTCCCTAAAACAAAACATCCCACATGCAAGAATTCATAATGGCCAATTCAGAAAAATATTATTTCCATACAAGCCGTTCCACAGCTCAGGCTTTCAGCTGCAGATTGCTATGAGCATTTTCAGCCAGCCAAGCCTCAACATCTTGTCTCACAAGAGGTGCTTTGGAAACAGAGCACAGTAGCCTTCCCTCCCCTGGCCACGCCAAGACCCTCATTATTTAACAGACAGCTCATAGATCAGCTGCAGCCCCACACTCAGAACAGTTTTAAGATGGAACATGAGCTGTTTGAAGGGCTGTATTTACACAGGACCAAAACCAGACAACCAAAGCTCCACATGACATGACAGCTCTATAGTGCTCTCACCCACCCCAATTTACATGGGAAATGAAATAGTATCTGCTTCCTCTCAGGTTAAACACCAACCAGATTTGCAGCAGCCTCTTTGGAAAGGCTTTCATTTGTGAACAGACATTTTCTGCTGTGAGTTTGAAACAAAACACGGTGATTATCTAACAAGCATGAACCTGCATCCATAACACATGTGCCAGCACAAAGATAAAAGCCAACCCTTAGTGGTTGATTTTGAAGAATCAATGTCGACCATTCAATTGATTTCCGCTCAGCACTCAAATCAGACTTCATCAGTGGACTCTTCAAACACTCCACATGGCAGGCACACCTCTGAATAAAAGTTCTGCACGCTCTGGTGTCCAAAGAAGCTCCACTGCATGTTGACACCACCTCTCCTTCAAGGAGAAAGCAGGCAAACCCCAGGCTATGCCACAGCTTCTCACTTCCCACTTTGACCAATCAATGCACTGATAAAACTGGTGGCACTCTCATGATATTTTAAATGTGCTAACAATTTTTTGTTGTTGTCGTTGTAAAGCTGCACAGTTGTCCTCAGGCATCTGCTGTTTGTATTTCTGCCATGACAGTAACAGTCAAGTGCCATCAATGAAAACTCACAGTCTATTCAAAACTTTAGAGGAGAAAAAAAAAATCACCTCTGAGCACACTGGGTGTGGACTGACAGCTTCTTTTTGAGCTGTGGTGACATGTTGAAGACAAAGAATAACAAGTAATACTGACTTTAATTCATTTTTTTTTCAGATATTAGTAGAATCGTAGAATGGCCTGTTTTGGAAAAAAAACCAGAGATCCAGTTCCAATCCCCAAGTTCTGGTTCCAAGTTCATCCAGAACAGTTTCAAAAAACTAATTCCCTTTTCATATGGCCATGACTGCAATTAATCAAAACAACTTTCAGGCACACAACGATAAAAAGCCATACCCACCTTAATTTCTTAGCTGCACTTAGCAGTGCCATCAGTCTTAGAAAGGCAGTATATGCTCTGCTGAGATGGATTTGCCATTTTGACAAACAGGTAGTTAGAGATGGTATGAGATTTTTCTTGTTTGACCACAAATTCAGTGCAAGTTTCTTCTCTACCACTGTTCTGACAACTTCATTCAATTAAATGCCTCTGACTTCTAATAAGACATAAGAATCAGGCCAGTACTGAGCATTTCAGTGATCTGGCTCTTTTATTGCCATCACTGCAGTTTAGTGCTTAGAAGTGCCTAATTTATTTCTTTCAAATAAAACTTTCCTAGTTGTAACAATCACCTCCTAAACCTGAATGAACACTACAGCAGGGTGAGGGTCTGTGAGTCAGAAGCCAGCCTGCAGCAGAGGTAAGGAGAAAAGGAATTGTTGGTTTTCATTTCAAGGGAACACTCCTTCCAACTGATATTTCAAATGTCAAGCTGGTATTAACTGCATCAAGCACTGATCAAAATACACAAGACAAGAGATTGCTGAGAAAACCATCACAAGCATCTAAATTGGCTGTTATCACTACGAGGAGTTTGGGAAGGAACAAGCCTTTAGCATCTCCCTATGCACCCTTCTGCTCAGCCTCCGTATTTTTGATGCCCTGATATAAAAGACAAACTCTCTCTCAATAAATTAGAGGGGAAAAAAGGTAGCTAAGAAATAGCACTTGCTCCACAGCCTGCTGGCATGTGACAATCCATTAATTTAGGACACTGGGGGAATTGCTGGCTGGCTCTGTGCACACACAGCTTTCAGCAACAGCTCTGTACCTGATTTGCAAGTGATGTGCTGAACGTTACAGAAAGTTTACAGAGTACATAAATTCTTTGTAAGACAGAAACTTCTATGATTTATTCCCTCTTATAATTGACGATTTCACCAAAATCCAGTTTAAAGTGGAAACTGATACAATATTAAAAGTCAATGACAATTAGACCTAAAGTGAAGTAGGTGACTCTTGGGCAAAAGGACCGGGTAACTTCTCACCATCTCGTTCAGCCTATTTGTGCTGTTTTCAAAAAGATTTATGAAGTTTTAAAAGCAGAAAGTTAATGGAAGAGAAAAAACCTCTCCTCACCATCCTCTGAAAGTGAACATGGCTCTTCATGTCCTGACAAGCAGGTTCTCACGAGCCTCAACACATCAATTAAAGACATTATTGCCTCTTTATTTTGCTCCTCTCTCGGAAATTACAGCTCCTTTAACAGGGACCACAGAAGGGCTGTGCCCCTGCCCTGGCTCAGCCGGGTGCATTAACAGTCCCCAGTGACAGCTCATGCTAATATGCCACACAATAAGTGTGATTAACCGATGTCCTGACACATTCCCTCCTGCCACGCTGTCACAGGGCAGGGACATGCAGCAAGCAGCCAGGCAGGGATGCTGGAACGCACTGTGGGAAGATTTTCCCGAGGACACTGCACAGACCCCTTGGAACAAGAAGGATGAGTGTTTCAGCTGCTCCTAGAAGACAGCAAAACCTTTTTCTGGAAGAATAGATCTGAAGACAATAAAATGTTGGAATTCCAACAAATTTGTCTTAAAATAAAGCCACATGATGTAAAAAATACAAGACAATACATAAACTTACAAAATGAGAAAAACTGGTATAATGGGAAACACTGAGCTCTGACCTTCTTAGAATCATGGAATAAATGGAATTGGGAAGGACCCACAGAATCCTAGATTTTCTAGAACAATTATTAACTTTAATATTGTCTCCCATGCCACAAAAAAAACTATCCTATGTGCTAATGTAAGCAACATACAACCATCAACATAATACTTCTTATTAAATTAAAAATTAAAGAACCATCTTCCACATCGAAACAATTCTGCACCATTGAACCCCTCTCCTCTTTCACAGTTTTGGATTTTTGAAACACCAAACCTTGCCAGACCAAAACTAATTCTGAAAACGTCACAGCAGTACACAAAGTTTTTTGCTCTGCAAAATATTGATATGACACTTCTAGAGCAGTTATCCATATGTGAATTCTCTGTCAGACTGACATCCAGAAGTACTCAAGAAGTGGGAATGCAGCAAGCAAACCACAGGTGCAGCCCCACTTCAACACGAGGGAAAGAAACCTTTTTGCCCCGACACATTTGGGGTACAGATTGGGCCCAAATACCTCTCACCAGCCCTTCTCTCATGCTGGAGCCTTTGAACACTCGGCTTTTGAAGATCCATAAAATCTAAAATGTTATTTTCAGCACATGTGTTCAGTGGTGAGAGCATACTGTGAAGGCAGCTCTTCCTGTTCACACTCCAGCACTTTATATTTCCAACTTCCTGTAACTATTCACACTTCCTAATAACAGCTGGCAGTAAACGTGCATTCAGTGAAGTTCACACAGACTCAAAAAATAACAATAATAATAACCAGCTTATACTTTCCTGGTAAGATGACATTTACAGGTAATGATGTAGTAGACCACTGGTAAGTCCCAGGTTCAGTAGTATTGACTCACTCTGTGCTTTCCTAAGGGTATTAACTTACATTGTATATAATACAATAATAACATAATCTATTATATATCTTCTGTGCTTTCTCCAAAGGTATTACCAAATCTGAAACCTAAAAATACCTTTTGTTGTTTTTGTTTTCTGGGTTGAGTATTTTTTCTTTGTTTTGTGTTTTGTTGAGGTGGCTTTTTTTTATTTGTTTAAACAACATGGCTACTTTCTACAACTTGTATAAGTCCATATCAGCTTATTGATCTAAGAGTTATCACCAGTAAAACCAAAGCAGAATTAGGGCAGCCGTTTGTTATTTTAGGAGTCCTGATGGTTTAAAAAGAATACAAAAGGTTTCTAAAAACAATTTCCAAAGTCTCAACTCATGCAGTAGGGTGTGAAGACCACCCAACTCAAGCACATCAAATGTATAATCTAATAGACCATGCAGGCAGATGTTATGGGCCCTGGAAGGGCAAAGAGCAACTCTGAAAAATTGTTAGCTACACATTTGCTTATTGGTTTTCTTCCCACAGACACTCAGTCTGCACCTCTGAGATCAGACATGCCCTGTTTGCTCTGCCAGTGGTAAGACACCATCCACTGATAACGAGATAAGATTACTCTCTGCTACTACGGATGCTCTGAGGTGCGTTTTTGAGTGCTGTCGGTTTTGAGTAACAATACACACGTACAATTTTGAAATAAATAAGACTTTAAATAAGCACACCTATGGTCTTGGTATTTTTACTTCTTCTTCACTCATACTTCCATTGCTGTCCTAATCTGAGTTCATATTTAAGGCCGAGAAACCATCAGATGCAGGTGCAGGATGCAGACACAAGACTGTCTCAGATTTCAGTTACAGCCAAAGCATTGCACCGGCTCCATTTTCACTCCCATTTACAATGTCCTTCATTCAAGCCCTGTGGTCCTTCCATGCCTAAATGGCACCAGAATGGTGCCAACAAGACAAAGCTTGGGTGAGCACACACCAGCAGTCACTACACAACAGCCCAACCAACCATGTGGATGCAGCTCCAGCACTTACAGGGTACTAATCCTTCAGGAATTTCCCACAATTCCTCTCCTTGTGCAAAAGGAAAGACAAGTTTTTTGCCTTTTATACTGCAAAGGCATAATCACAAAGCTTATCTTGATGCACTGCAAAAGAGGACAGGATGTGCTCCCAGGCATCTCACCCAGAACTCAAGTGAGGGTACAGCCGGTCAGGACACAGAATCCTGAAGGTCACTTCCAAGGATGCTGCTCATATTTAAGATGGGCACTCTGAAGAGAAATGTCTTGAGTAGCAATGGCTTGGGTTATGCACAACATATCTGTGTCCCAAAGAGTTTATCACCTAAATCAGAGTATTTTCAATGCTGCTCGTGAGCGTGTGTACTCTGAATGCACTGAAAGGGACTCTCTGTTTTTTATTAAATGGGTTAATTCATCTCCACCTGAACGTTTGCTTTCCTACAGAGTTATTAAACTGTCTGACTTTCAGGTGAATGCACAGTGAACAAAGGGCTGCTCCACTTTCACTTATCTAAATTCTGCCAGATCAATAAACACCCAAGCAGTGGAAACAATCTTTACAATTCACAATTAAGGCATCAAGTCTGACTGAAACCAGCCACGCTGCCAGCAGCCGAACGGAGAAACTGTACCACAACAAACCTACCCCAGAGCACTCTGTACCTACAGCTCCAGTAACTGAGCACTTGCTTTCAGTTTCTTCCAACTCAAGCTCTACCCACATGTGTAGATACACATTAAAGACAGAGGTACCTGCAGAAATAATGTGCTAGACAGAGCAGAGATACGCTGCAAAACCAATTCTCAGCCGAGGTTTGACAGAGCCTACCCAAACCAAATCCACTTCCCATCCAGCCTCTGCAGAGCACATCGCCCCAAGCTGATCCCAGCCCCCAGGAACCCCAGGAACGAGGCTGTCTCACCCCTTCATTCCCAGGAATACACCGGTCTCATCCTGCTACAGGGGCTGCAGGATCACAGACAGCAGCCACATGCAGGAATATCTAATCCAGCATCCCGGGGAGAACACAATGGAGTATTTTGTTACTCACTCGGGTTCTACAAATGGAATACCAGATCGCCAGACAAGGAGCACGCCATCCATAATTAAACAGCAAACTTTGGCATCTACCAGCAACTTGTCTCCAGGAATATCCAGCTGCACTCCACAACTGCTACCAAAGGACACAAATCATGGAAGTCTGGCCTCTTCTGCTAACAAACAGTGACAAAGGTGTGAGAGAGCATCACCAGCTCTATTTTCCCCACATTTTCTTCTGCTGCACATCTAAATTAAACATAGAGGCTTCCTGACAGAAAAACTGAGGTCTGAAGTATCTAAAAAATCTCATGCAAGTAACACCAAGAGTTTAGAAAATCACACTAATACAGAAATTGGAACATTTCCTTACAAATACAACCAAAAATTTCTGAGAGATCCCCAGCACCAGATTGCCTGTCCCCAGGGAACAGCAAAGTATGCAGATAATTAAGCTTACTTGAGTTTACAACTTGTAACCTTCGTGTCATTTTATGGAAACAAACTGTATTTAAGGGAAAAAAAAAAAGGAAGAAAATATTTACATTTTGACAACATACAACTTGTTCACATGAGCGACCACCAAATAAGTTCCCATATGTTATCAGGAGGAGGTTTACAGTCTGATGTGACCCAGTGTACACATCCTAGACTTCCAAAGGATGGCTCACATCCCGCTGTCAGCACTCAGCAGCCCCCAAACCCGTCTTTCACTTATGGTTATTCAGCTCCTCTGCAACTGTTTTCACTGAAGTATTTTTAGCATCCATCTTCAAAACACAAGTTTTGCCCTCTGGAAAGAAGCTAATTGCACCACCAGCTTTCTTCCACGCTGTCCCATTTCCGTCCTCTTTCCCAATCTCCTCCCGTTTCTTGAAGTCTTTCTTCCTCTATTTTTCCTAATACTTGACATCCTTATTTCCACAGTCATGCTTAGCCAAGTTATCACCTTCAGCTTCCTCTCTCCAGTGTCCTCACTTTCTCAGCCTCATCTCCTTGTTTTCCTTCTTGCTTTTGATCGATTCTTTTTCCATCACTGGTGTCACTCCACCACTACAGGCAGCTCCTGTTTCCTCTTTCTCCCTACAGCAACAATCCCAGCAGACTCTCCCATGCCCATTTCCCCCATAAAACTGTCAAAACTTGTAGACCACACCAGAAACTGCACAACCTACGAGACTGTGGCTTGCCAGTTCCCTAAAGATAAGAAGATCTTCACAATGACAATAAAACCTGGAAGTCCTCACTACGCCATAGTAACCCAAACGGTCTGAAGGAATGGGGTGGCAGGTAGCCTGTGAATCCAGCAACAGACACACGGGTTGTATGGATCTATGCCTGTGAACTCCTCAAAGCTCTTTTTATTCCAGGTATCACAGTATGGATGCAGGGAAGTCCACCACCAACCTTGCGAAAATAGAAATTAAAAGCACACAGAGGACACATCTCACTTTGGGTGGGGGCATCGACACAAGCCAGAGATACGAGTATTTGTAGGGTACTTGTAGGACAACACCCTAAAATGATAAGGGCAAACGGCTCAGCATATGCATTTTGTTCACAAGGAACAGTTTCAAACTTTTCTCTTTTAAAGAAAGGGAACATGTGACCTATTTCCAGCCTTGCCATCCATTGCCAGCCCACCTCACAAAGATAATATCTGCTCCCAATCCGTTATCCCTATTGCACAAGAGGATGGGAACATCATCACTGAAACCTCCAACTCCAACAACTGATCACAGTCCAACTTCACACAGCTCCAACAGGTTTCCTTGGGACAACACAGTGAAGCGGTATTTTTTTTGTTAGGAAAGACATATTCCAGCAACAAGTGTTCCCTAAGGAAGTATCTCCAGTGATGGAGGTGACATACACCAACGGTGTGTCCCGCACAGTCAGATCACACCTGCACAGTGTCAGGAAAAGCAGGAACGAGGCAAACGCTCATCTGGGTTTCAGTGTAAGCCTTCCAAGGGGGATATTCCACACACCTGTGTCATTCCCAAAGACACCTGCCCTTAGAAGGACCCGCTCGAACCCACCATCACCAACCACCAAGGCTGTGACCCTGGGGATCTCCTGTCACCTCACACCTCCTTCCACAGGTCCAAGGAACCCCCAGGACCTCTCAGGGGATGGAGGACAGGAGTGACAGCCCAGGGTGGCAGCTCACCAAAACCTCAACCCCTCCAAGCACCACCCCCACACGAGGTGACACGCGGGGGAACAGACCCCAGCCCTACGCGGGGGTCAGAGCTGAGGATCCAGGGTCTGTCACACCCCGCGGGACAGACGCCCAGCCTCGGGCGGGGGTGTCACCAGAGGGCCCGGCGCTCCACCAACACCACGGGGGAGGGACCAGG
>VZSR01003022.1:4356794-4369303 GCA_013398615.1 Brachypodius melanocephalos
GGCGGGATTGGGTCCGAGGAGCCCCGAGCCCAGGGATGGCACGGACCCCCGGGGAGATTCGAGCCCCTGGGGGGACACGGAGACCCTGGGGGACACCGAGCCCCTGAGGGTGAGGAGCGAGGCACCGAGCCCTTGGGGGAACACCGACCCGTGACAGGACAACGACCCCGGGGGCGGCGCAGCCCGCTCGGCCCTTCCCCTCCAGGCCGGTTGGGACGGGAGCCGGGGGAGGCCGGTCCGGAGGGCTGGTGAGGGGCCGGGAGTTATTTATGTCAGGCGACCTCACTTCCTTCCTCCCCTCTCTTCCTCTGCATCAGGGGCTGAGCGTGGACGCGGGACGGCGGCCAGAGGGTTATTTTAGTGCTGGCATCGCTCATCGCTCCACGGCCCTCCCCACCTACGGGACAACGCCGTGCAGGAAGTGCCCGGGAATAGCACCGCGGCCCGAGGAGGAGGAGGAGTACGGGGAGGAGGAGGGAGAGGAGGAGGGGGAGGAAGGCCCAGCGAGCGCATGGAGAACCTACCTCGGAGCAGGTGACACCAATGGCACCTGGCTGCTGGGACATCGGAGCACGGGCTGCCCGCCCTCCCCCGGGAGAAACCCCCCACCCCGAAGCAGCGGTGTCCAAGGAATCGGCCGAATTCCCATGTGGAGGTTTCCTCTGCCAATTAACTTCTCTCCCAGGGGAGGAAATGATACAAGTTTCTTTTAATAGGACTTTGATCTCTTGGGCTCCGCTCCGGACCGCTCCTGGCGCTGGGATCTCCAGCGGTGTGGGAAAGGGCACACAGCATTTATCGGGCAAACACCTTTTTTACCTCTGCCAGCCCACACGGGGTGAACAACGTTAATAATAAAAGTAAGGCCGAGTCTCTGAAGCTGGTTTGGAGAGCCAAATCACTTTTTAAATTCCTATTCATACTGATTTAGTATCTACTGCAGGCAGGCTAGTCCTGAGGTGATTTAGTAGCTTATTCCCAGGCATTTGCAGGAATAAGTCACAGTATATCAATGCCTTCTTATTTATCTAACCTCCGTGGGAAGCTGGAGGACTGGAATTATGCAGCTTCTGATCAAACAAGGCTTTTCCTCAGTTAATGTATGTGCAGGTGTTTCAGTGAGCATCTCCACGCACACCTGTACACCCAACGCAGAGCTGCTGTCAGCCACCAGACCTGCTGGAAATCCCTCAATTACTGAGGGATCACGCTGAAAACGCCACCGGCCTGCACTTTGTCCAAAGGGATTTGGATGTCACAGGCTTCAATCCCTGGTGGCTGATGTTTACTCTACAATTTGGTGCTGACACTGTTTCCTCTTCCAGTTGTTTCACACATCAACATGCCCTGACAAGCCATGGGAAACACTGAGAAAACACTCCAGGTGACGTGCCCAGGGTGCATTTATTCCCACCTTTGCTAACGTGTGCTAGTTTGCCCTCCTCAGCTCCTGTGTGTACACTTGTCCCTCACCCTGCTCCACCCCAGGGGATATCTGGCTCTTCTCCAGGGTTTTGGAGAGCAAAAAATTTGAAGTATCTCGAAAATGAGAAGTCCAAGAAGCCATTGCTATGAAAACTGGAGAAGGAAATAATTAAGGAGATTCTGAACTCCTGGTGACAAAGTTTCACCGAGCCTCCTGGCATTAGTGACAGTGCAGTGAACTCTCAAAAGTAACAAATTAAATGTTATTAAACCGTTACCACCAGACCCAGTTCCTCATTTTATTTTCCCTAAGCGTGAACAACTCAGACGAAAGGGGAATTTCCCTTTCCACCTTCCAAAACAACGTAGTGGGTGTTTCCCTACACCTCCCAAGCCCATGGATACACAGCTTTTTGCCTCTAATAAATAATTAACATTTTCCTTTAGAAGACAGAAAATGAACCTGAAAATGAGGATCAGGGGAAACAACGTCCCTCGGGCAGCAATGGCCTGGACACATGTGACAGTCCTGTCACCACGGTGCCACGTTTGCTTGAGCGGATGGAGGAGCAGGACATGCTCCCAACACATTCCCGACGTGCCAAGCTCCATCCTGGCTCTTCCCACCAGGCCAGCGCTGACCCCAGAGTCCGAGGGTGCAGAGCCTCATGTGGAGGAAGAGTGGGTGATTCTAGCTGTGCTCCAGTTTGGGAAGCTCAGGGATGCCTTTAGGAGCGTCTGTTTGTGTTCCCTGTGTATGCTACGTGCTACAACTCCAGGGCATTTAGGGACCTGTTCTTCTTGATCCTGGGAGCTTTTCCGTGGGGGCAGGGACCTGCCTCCACAGTCAATGCAAATACAGTAAAATAGCGATGTAAATCAAGGTATAACTTAAGGCAGCAGTTTTCTCCAAAAGACAAGAATTTTTACTTGAATTGTTATTTATCCTAGGAAGATAAATGCTAAGATGGTATCAACAGGGAGCATGAATTCTGTATTTCTACTTGCAACAAAACTTTGTGATTCGCTTTGGGGATGAAGGTGACCCACAGAGTCAGTGTGATTTGGGGAATGGCAGCGTAGAGCTGAGCCCCAGCTCCTGAATGTCCCCCTCCCAGGGCCAAAGGTCAGGCTCTGACTTGGGGCAGTCACATCCCAGCCCTGCTGCCCACTGCGAATCCAAGTCCTGTGACAACCCTTCCTTGGTAGCTGGAATGACAAACCCGGGCAAGAAGTGCCGGAGGCGCTGTCAGATCCGCTGCCCTTGCGAGGGCCTCCGCTCGCCCCCACGGACACCCCCGAGCGCGGGTGTCGAGCGGCCGCTCAGCGGCGGCTCCTGGGGAGAGGGGGCGGAGGCGAGAGGGACCCCGCGGCCCGGCCCTCGCCGCTCGCAGCCCCCGCCGGGCGCCTCCGCTCCGCAGGCCGGAGCCGGCGCTCTGCGGCGGGGGCGGCCGGGGCCGGCCGGGGGTGCCCGGGGGATCCCGCGGCGCCGCCGCCGCTCGCCCCGCTCCTATTGACTTCCCATTGTGGAGCTTCGCAACAAAGGGTAGGATCCAAACCCTGCCCCGTTTCGTCCAATCAGCGCGCAGAGCGTCCGCCCGCCACCGATTGGATCCTTCTCCTCCCTCAACACCCAATCGGACGCCTACTTTAACAACCAATCAGCGCCCGGCCACGCGCCCAATCAGCGCCGGGGAAGCGGAGCACGGCCTTTGTGTGTGGTGACGCGACGGCGCCAGCGGAGGTCCCGGCCAATAACGCGGCGCGTTGCTTACAGGCATTGTGACGTTACCGCGCCGCGCGCGCGCCCCCACTATAAAATGCGTATCCCCGCGGCGGGGAGGGCGCAGTGAGCGGCGCGGCGGCTGAGGAGCGGCTCGAGGTAGCATCACAGCGTAGAGGCTTCGGCGCGCAGCGCTACCGGCACCAGCGCTTCCTTCTCTTCCTACCGGTAAGTACCGGATAGCGGACGCGTTCCGAAGCGGGCGATGGTGCTGTGTGGACGTTCGCGGCCTTGGGTCCTCCCGGAGCGCGGCGGACAGGCCGGGCCTTGCCTACGTGCCCTGAGTCACGGCCGGTTCCCATCCCCCCTCCTTGCACCTCCCCCCCCACCCTGGAGCGGCCCGGGAGGAAGGAGGAGGCGGCGTGACTCAGTCCGCTTTCCCCGGGGAGGGGAGCGGCTGGGCCGCGAGGCGGGGGCGGCGGGGTAACCGTGACTCCTCCCCGTCCCTGGGGAGGCCGCTGGCCGCCTGCCCGCGGCGGGGGAGGAGGGGCATTTAGGGCTTGAGGGCATTGGTCGCTGTGTCGTCGGGTCTGGGGGTGGCGGGGAGAGCCGAGCCTCCTTGTCACGCGTGCCTGTCTCTGTAGGTAAGTGAGGAAAAATGGCCCGTACAAAGCAAACCGCCCGCAAGTCCACTGGGGGGAAGGCGCCGCGCAAGCAGCTGGCCACGAAGGCGGCCCGGAAAAGCGCCCCCTCTACCGGCGGCGTCAAGAAGCCTCACCGCTACAGGTAAGGCCCTCGGCTCGGCCCCGGCTGCCGCAGCCCTGCCCCGCCTCACCGCCCCCTCCTCCCTCTGCTATCCAGGCCGGGAACCGTCGCGCTCCGTGAGATCCGTCGTTATCAGAAATCCACGGAGCTGCTGATCCGCAAGCTGCCCTTCCAGCGGCTGGTCAGGGAAATCGCCCAAGATTTCAAAACAGACTTGAGGTTCCAGAGTGCGGCCATCGGTGCGCTGCAGGTACTGCTGAGGGCCGGCTGGGCCGCAGTGCTCTGGGAGCTACGCTGAGAGTTTCTAACAATATTTCTTCTTCTGCTCTTGAAACAGGAGGCCAGCGAGGCATACCTGGTGGGTCTGTTTGAAGACACAAACCTGTGTGCTATCCATGCCAAGAGAGTCACCATCATGCCCAAAGATATCCAGTTGGCTCGCAGGATACGGGGAGAGAGGGCTTAAGTGAAGGCTGTTTTTATGGTGTTTTGTAGTTAATTCTGTAAAATACTTTGGTTTTAATTTGTGACTTTTTTTGTAAGAAATTGTTTATAATATGTTGCATTTGTACTTAAGTCATTCCATCTTTCACTCAGGATGAATGCTAAAAGTGACTGTTCACATAAACCTCAGTGATGTTGAGCCTCGGGCTCGGGAGTGACAAGTTGCTAATATGCAGAAGGGATGGGTGTTCTTTCTTGCTTCTCATGCATGTTTCTGTATGTTAATGACTTGTTGGGTAGATAAACTTGTAAGGTACTAGAATTGATATAAATGTGTACAGGGTCCTTTTGCAATAAAACTGGTTATGACTTGATCCAAGTGTTTAACAATTGGGGCTGTTAGTCTGACCATGCATCACTGTGATCAAATGTGGACTTCCTTCAGAGGGTGAAACTACAAGTCTTAACCACAGTGTAACTTACAGTTTCCTAAAAACGTAAACCTGGCAGCTATAGAATACACTATGTGCATTTATAATAGCTATTTTATATATTGTAGTGTCAACATTTTTAAATTAAATGTTTTACATTCACACGTGAGGAGTCTTTTGTCATTTGGTTTGAATGGGCTTGAAGAAGCTTCTGCCTCCTCCTACGGCTTCCTGTGATGCTGGGCTTCTGCTGCGGCAGCTTAACCTCGGCTGGCAATGGAATAGAGAACTTGTGGAGATTTTGTGCAGCTTGCGTCCCTGCTGTTGCCAGTATGAGTGGAGCCCTGCGGCTGTGTAGGGTTCAGGAGGAGTGGCTGAGGCTGCACTGTCTTTTTTGGGGGCTTTTCTCTCAAACTCAGCTCTTAAGCTCTTTCCTCCCGGTGGATGCAGGGAAAAGCTTTTTTTGGAATTGTGGCCTGACAGTGTTGAGGTGTACAAGGAGCATTCCCAGGGGATTGGGCTGTGCAAGGGGAGGGGCTGATTCTACACCCTGGGGAGCAGATGAGCTGCTGCGTACACAGCGTTCTCATTTCCCATCGAGGCTTCTTTAGATGGAGTGGGATTATGCTCAAGCCTTCACTTCAGGCTTGGCTAAGGCAGGTCTGGGTTCCGTTGCTGCCAGACCCTGCTGGGCTGTGGTGGAGGAAAGTGCTCAGGCTGCACCTGAACCACGGGTAATTAACATTGAGCTTGGAGGGCAAGGCTGCTCAGCCCTGCCAGAACAGGCTGCACAAGTAAGGCTGGAGCTGTCACAGAAAGTACACAGGGGAGTGGTTGAGCCAGCCTGGCTTGATTTATTCCAATAGAAGTGCTGTCTGTTCTGGGGGAAGAGTAGCAGCAGTTCCAACCAGACTTGGGTAAATTGGCACTGGCTGTCCATGGTCTCCCCCCACAAGGGTGAGGAAGAGCATGAAACAATCCCCACTCGCTCTGGGAGTCGGGGCCTGCATCCTTCAGCTGCTGCTGGGACAGTGGTGCCTCATCATGCGCTTCTCCCTCAGACAAACCACTCCGTGTGCTTAAACCCTGCAGCTGGAGGAACAGGCACTCCTCACTCACCTTACACAACCTCCTCCTCACCTCCCGGGTCCTACGGTGTTCCAAGTGCACTCAGAGCAAACCCAGCCCCTGGCTCATAGCAGGATCCTGCTGAGGTTTTAAACATGTATTTTCCCATTCTTGCTAAAGCTGTAGGGGAAAAGAATCCTTTGATACATAGTAATTAAGCTCACAATTTAGACACAAAGTTAAGGACCAGCCCAAACTTTAGGTGAGACTCAGTGATCTCAGGTCAATCAGCTGAGCAGTTCTTTCCAGGGATCCTGCCTGCCAGGAATGTCTCCATGGGAAATCTGAAGATCCTCAGTAGGTCATGTAATTCAGGAAGAACCACACAGCTTGCATTTAGGCCAATTGAAAATGAAAAATTCCAAGCCATGGGATTTGTTTGTGAATGTTTGGTTTGGTGCTGAGCTGCAGTAGCACTGCCTCAGCTCCTGCAAGAAAATTACATTTAAAATAACATCCCTTGAAAACAGTATTTCCTCCAAGGTTTTACTGGAGACCATGAAGCATCTGAGTATCCCCAGAAGCTATTTCTTAAAATCGTTGTCTAGTGGTCCTTTAAAAAAAAAACCCACACCAGAGAAATATCAAAGTATCTCTTCATCTTAGTAACCTCAGCAAAAGGAATTAAATTGCATCCTGCATGTGGTGGACCAGAACAAAATTCCTGCTATTCCACAGTGTGTGTGACTGATGGTAGCT
Organism: Brachypodius melanocephalos; assembly: GCA_013398615.1. NCBI lineage: Eukaryota > Metazoa > Chordata > Aves > Passeriformes > Pycnonotidae > Brachypodius > Brachypodius melanocephalos. The sequence goes on from VZSR01003022.1 coordinate 4,363,410, forward strand.
GAAGCCATCAACCCTTTCCTTACCAATTCTCCCGATGATTTCCTCACATTCTTGCTCAGATCTGGATGCAAACACCAGGCAGTCGAACGTGCTCCCATCAGGGCTCTCGGGGGAAGAGCTAAAAATGGAAACACATCCATTATCCAGCAGAGCTCCGAGCCCAGCCCTGCCTTCAGCCGCACCAGGGACCCTGCAGCTGCTCTGGACCTCGCTCCCTTGTTTTCCCAGCCCCACGTCCCTCTGTCCCCCCTCCCTCCCCGGGCCCAAGGCAGTGCTCACACCACACAGAAGGCAAAGATCCTGGGGCTCCACGTGCAGCGTCCCACGCAGGAGATGGAGGGGTAGGGATGGCAACGCAGGAGCTGTGCAGGGACAGGAAGGGGTTGGTGTTTGGGGCTGTGGTCAGTCCCTGCCAGTCCCGTTCCTGGTTTATATTGTCCACAGGACCCCTCCAGCTGGGCTCCCCATGCCACCAGATTCCCAGACCTTGGATGTCACTCGCTCACCTTGGAAGAACTCTTCTCCTGCACAAGGACTTCTGCCTCCTTCACATCAAACAAAACCTCCTGCAGGGGGGATTAGGGGAAAGAAGCCCCAATCAGCACAGCCCTGAGCTCTGTTTTTAATCAGACACTCACCAGAGATTATCCAAATGCAGGGGTGATGAAGCACTGTCAACCTCAGCTATTTCAAGTTTCCTCTCTGCTGCCCTTTTTCCCCCACCACCACGTGCTTCCACAATTCAATCTTTTCACAAACAACCCCCAGAGGCTCAAACAGCTGTGACCTGAGCCCTAAAGCACCTCCAGAATCAGGCTTAGCCTTCCCAGAGTTTTCCAGGTGTTTTTCTCCATGCAGTTGCATTTTTTTTTCCCTTAATGCCCTTTTCTATCCTGGCTGCTGAGATACTTCTGACCTGAAAAAACCCCACAGGGGTGATGGGGTGACAAATATTCAACCAAGCCAAGGGGACCTGGAAGCTGGCAGGAAAAACTATCCGTGGCAGAGACCCTGTTTCCCTGCATTCTCTCATGGAGCCCTTCCCAGGATGTTCCCACCCCCGTCGCTCACCTGTGCTGCCACGTCCCTCTCCAGCACGGCAGGGATGGCCCCCTCCAACACCTCTTTGCCACCATACTGAAATGGAATGGGAAAGAGGGAATAACCCTTGGACATATGAAAAGAACTCCAGAAGAGATGATTCACCCCGTGGCAAGTCTCTGCCTCACAGCCTCACCGTCCCAACGCTGGTCTGGCCCAGGTAGCGCAGGTTGTAGAGCAGCCTGGGGAGAAAAGGGATTGGGGGCATCAGAGGAAGGACCCCACACTTTCCTTCTGCTGCTCTTTACAGGGGAAGGTGTTCCCAGCCCCCTCCTGACCTCCAGGCCATGGGGACAGTCTTTGCCCCACAGCCTTGGGCAGAGATCGGGGATAGTGTGGGCACAGGGTTACCCCAGTGCCAGCGCCCTCAGCCCAGCCTGGGGGCCTCCCATGGCACAGACCCACCTGCCCCCCTGCAGCTGCCAGGGCTCCCCCTCGCCCCTGTGCCGGGGGCTGTGCTGGAGCTGGAAGTGGGGCTCCTTCTCCTTCAGGGCCTTCAGGTAGGGCAGCAGTGGCTCAAAGACTGTCCCATCGTGCCACCGCCACCGGAGCAGGCGGAAGGTGAGTGGTTGTCCTTTCAGTCTCTGCAGCACGGCCCCAGCCTGGAGGGAGGAGGGAGTTGAGGGGAGCAGGGGGCAGGAGAGGGGGGGACACCCCAGCCCTCTGTCCCCACCCACCTGCCCAGGGAAGGCGTATCTCAGTGAGCAGCCATTGATGTCATCGAGGATGTCACCGGCCAGGACCACCTCGTCCACCTCTGCCTGGCTCTTGGGGAGCACCTTGGTGACAAAGACTCGGCCATCCAAGTACCTGGTGGTGCAGCCGAGCCCCAACTCAGCCCCAGGGACCCTGCCTGGCTCCGCTTTTGTACCATTCATGACATTTCACCCATACACAGAATGCAGGGAAAAGCCACCTTATGGACAGCAGATAGTGGCAAGGCTGAGCTGATGGGAAGAAAAGCACCTGAGACAGCCCCAATGCTCTCAGCAGGACATTTATTTCCCTTTCGGGGGGCATTTTCCATGGTGTGATGACCAGATCCCTCTGGAGAGTGGAGAGGAGGATCAAGAGTTCCTACCTGACCACCATCCCCAGTGCTCGGCACGGGACTGTCTCGTAGGTATTGCACACCTGAAAGAGAGTGGATGGTGACAGTGGCCTTGGCAATGGCCATGGGACATCCAAGGGATCCCATGCCCTGGATAATTTCTGGCGCTGGTGCCAACCCAGGGCTTTGGGAGCCCAGAGAGAGGCAAGTCCCAGTGCTCCAGGCTGATCTGGGACCATCAGTGTCTGCTTGTCTTTGTCCCCTCTCAGGATTCAGCTGTACCCAGACCCCGAAGGGACAAAGCTTCTCTATGGATGCGATGGCAAAGAAACAGCAAACCCTTAATTCATTGAAGAGCCCTCCTGCCTCACCCCACATGTCCCCATGCAGCCGGGGGACACAGCTGCCCCTCCCCAAAGCCACTGCTGTTTGCAGCAGCACTTACTGTCACATCTCATTAGCCAGGGACCCGAGACACGGCCAGCTCAGCCGGGGGCACTGGCTGTCAGAAATGCCCCAAAGCCAGTGGGATCCCAGGCTCTGCAGTAGCACCACGGCTCAGTGCACGCCTTGACCGGTCCCAAAGCCGCCTTGAGGTTTTTGGGGATTCTTTTGCATTTAAAAGGTGGTGGAGGGGTGCTCTTCATTGTTAAGACACGAAGGTGTCCCTGCTGTTCTCAATAACACACTGATGTTTCACTGAGCAAACCAAGAGTGAAACCAACGGATGCGTAATCTGTGTCAGCCCAGGGAAATGGGGATTTTTTTTGGCAACAAATCAGGGAAGAGAGCATGGGAAAACTTCACTTATATCAGTGATTTAGGCCTGGGTAGTTCTCTTGCTTGGTTTTACTCCTAGAAATGCTGGGATCTGCTCCAGATGACGGCCCAGGTACCCGGCAGGATTCAAACTCTGTAGCAGAGGCAGCTCTGCTCATCCTGGTGAACCTGAACCAATTCACCCTGGGGTGCGTGGCAATCCTTCCCCACCAAACCATTCCTTCTCTTCCTCATTTGACTTTTCAGGGAGGGCCAGGTGGCAGAAGGACGGCTCCCAGGAGTGATGGGCTCTTACCGGCAGCAGCCAGCTCTCGTCCAAGAAGCTGCAATTCTGCAAACACAGGAGTGTCAGCACCATCCATCCCGGCAAGGAAGGGACCAGGGCCCCACATTGGCAGCCCTGTGCTGGTCACAACCCCACTGATTCACCACTGCACCTGCAGGTCCAGGGAGAAATCTATCTCTGTCAGCACCAGCAGCAGCGAGAGGAAGGGCTCTGCGGAGAGATGGGGGTGGAGAGGCAGTGTCACCGCCAGGTTCTTGGCAGCCACAGCCTCACAGGGATGTGGCAGAGGACAGAAAAAAGCCATTTCTAGTGTAACTCATGAGTCCTGGGAGTGAGGCCTTGAGAGCATCCCAGCACCACGCACCCAGGCTGCTGCTGGAGGCTCATCCCAGGCTCCTGCTGCTGGCACAGGTGCAGCTTGGTACCTTTTCCCCCCAGATTCAGACCAAAGCTTGCAGCAAATTCTACTGACTATTTCTCCCCTTAGAAGAACAGCAAAGCTGCCCAGGCTCTCCTACACAAGCCTTGCAATCACACTGCTGGGTCTGCAATCTGCTCTTGCACCAGCAGAGCGAGTGATATGTAAACCATTGACGTACAGGTTTAACATGGGATTATTTATCATAATCAAAAGATTAAAGGTTTCCACCCCAGCCTGGCCTGCCAAGGAGCATGGCCATGGATGGATGGAGTGCTGCAGCCTGTCAAGGCAATGCAGCCATTTAAAGCCCCGTGCCACCCCTCAGCCCAGGCCCATCCAACACAGCCTCCTCTCAAAGCCAGATTGGGTCTGCTTAAGGCAGAATCCCTGGTACAAAGGAATAACATGGAAGATAGTTCAGAAGCAATTTCCCTATCCCATGCCACTGAAGCCAACCTCAGATGGATTCAAATCCTGTTTGAATATTTACACCTTTTTTTTTTCATCACTGCAGCAACGTATTTAGATTTCAAAGCTAAGTTTGGATTAGAAATATCACAGTGGACTCTTCGCCTGCAGCAGTGCAATGCCACAACACAGGCTGCATCCTGCCTCGGGTGAGCCACCATCTTACCCCGGAGATCTTCACTGCCGAGGATGGAGGTCTCTGGATCATAAAACTGAAACGCAGTGAAATAGCACAGATTACGCCTCCGTTTCACAGGCCATCGCCCGTGGGTAGCAGCTCCCCCCACGTGCCGCACCTCCAGGAGCCGGGGCGTCTGTGCCAGCTGCCTCACGGCCGCTGCCAACACCTTCCCTTGCAGAGCCAAGCGCAGAAAGCATCGCCCCCGGCCCTGCGCCGTCCGCGTCCGCTCACAGCCCCCGGCTCTCTGGATGCTGATGGACAGAGGGGTCGGCCTGTTTGGGGACAGGGGAACCGGCTTTGGCAGCACACGGGAGCATCCTCCCTGCACTGGGTTCTTTGGGATGAGCACGTCGTGACAGACGCCACCACAGCTCAGATTTTCACCCCAGTCCAGCTCGGGGATGCTCACCGGCCGCTGGTCCCCGTGGGAAGCTGCTCTAGCCAGTGCCAGTAATCCCGTCTCCGGAAGCCCCAGGCTGGTTCTGCGGGAGAAAGGGAGTGCGAGGCCCCTCGCCGCGGGCCCGGGGACGCTGCCACCGCCCTCCCGGACACAAAGGGTCACTCACGTCGGAGCCCCTTGCGCAGGGTGCTCTCCAGCAGCTGGCAGAGGGACGCGAGGTGCGGCGAGGTGTCCGTGCAGGAGCCGCCGCCCTCCCGCAACCGCAGCACCCCTCCTGAGGGGAGGAGAGAAAGCAGCGGCACCCGTGGGTGCCCAGCCAGAGAAAGGGGAAGGGGACACCGGGGACAGCTCTGCAAGGCCCCGCGGCAGGGCCCGACACCCCGGCACGGCCCGACCCTCCCCGGCTGCCGCCGCTGATCTGGGCAGGAATTCTGGTAAACTTCCTCGAAGCCAAGGTCGGGCGGCGGGGCTGGCCCGGAGAGCCCCAGCGCGGCCCCGCCGTCGGTCCGGTCAGACCGGTACCGGTGCGCGGCCGAGCGCTGCTGGAAGGAGCTGGCACAGGTGCCGGGGGGCCCTCGCTCACCTTTAAGGGCGCTCAGCAGCGGCTCCTTCCTGGCCATGGGCTCGCCGTCCCCCGGGGCCAGGTGGTCCCGCGACGGCGGCTGGGCGAGAACGGGGAACCGGGAACGGGGAACCGGGAACCGAGAACCGGGAAACGGGAACTGGGAACCGGGAACTGGGGACTGGGAATCGGGAAAGGGGAACGGGCCCCGCCCCAGGAGCGGAGCGGAGCAGCCCGGCCCCTCAGGCGGGGGAACCTCACACACACACAGGTGTACGTGTACTTAAACTGAAAGCACAGTGATGTACATAGGTGTAACACAGTGACACGTACACCTATCGATCTGTACAGACGTATGAATTCCATACATTGTATCGGCAGAACCCGCATAATATGAGACACATGTGCAAAACAGGCACGTATTTATCTCTGCGTGTATCAGGACAGGCTTTGGGACATGGATATATGTGTTATAAGGCCTCGGTGCCGGCCCCGCCGCAGCTGCACACGAGGGGGGTGTGAGCGAGAGCTTGCCCTGTCTACAGGAATGCCCACGCACGAACAGAGACACCGAGCACCGTGTGAAGGGGAGGTGCGGGGCTCGGGAGCAGCGCGGACCCGGGGGGCGGTGCGGGATCCATCGG
>VZSR01003022.1:4369403-4407143 GCA_013398615.1 Brachypodius melanocephalos
CAGGACCATGGGGTTCGGAGCCGGACCTGCTGCGGCCCCCCGCTGCAGACCAGCTCCTCACCCGCTTCACGGGGAATGTGATTCTCTTCCCAACCACCTCTCCGAGAGGCCGAAGCCTTTTTTCTGCAACCCCGTCGGACAACTTCCCATTCCCAGAGAGCGTTGTTTTGGTGGCAGAGATGGTTCAGAACAGTAGGAGCTTCCTGCTCCTTCCGAGCCCCTTTGGCTCAGCAGGGATGTCCCCACTTGGTCCTAAATCAAACCCACAGCTAATTACTGTGAGGCTGAGGAGCGTGGGAGCAGGTCAGCTGAATTCCCTAGCAGGCAAGGAAACTTCCCGAAGCCTTTCCCATTCTTGACGTGGTTACTCCTCCGGAGCCCGACAAGCAGCAGCCGGCACCGAGCTGGGGGATCAGACACAACATTCCTTGGGAAGACTGAGCCTGTGTGTCAGTAAATAGGCAGAAGTTTAATTCTGTGCCAGTCCAGAGTGTGCAGTGGGGGCTCTGGGCTGTTAACCAGAACACTTGGATGCTCCAGCTGTGGGCTGAAGCAGCCACAGCTGTCCCCTGCCACCCGTGGGGATGCTCCAAGGGGTGCTGCAGGGTGTGAGCCTGCCTTCCCCACCCCCAGGCCCTGCAGCTGGGGACGGTGCTGGTGGGATCCCCCACGCAGGACGGGACCATCTCCATCATCACCACCTCGGCAGAGGCAGATGAGCCCCACAGGGTGCAGTTCCCGGCTCCCCGTCCCGGCAGCTCCCTGAGCCCGGGACTGCCTCGCTGGGCCAACTACGTCAAGGGCGTCATCCAGCACTACCGGGGTAAGGCCTGGGCTGAGGAGTGGGTCAGAGCCCTCCCTGCAGGGATCTGGCGTTCAGATCCAGCTTTGGAAGTGCTCCAGGGGCTCTTCCAGTGTCTGTGTAATCCTACGGCTCTGCCAGGACCAGGCTCCAGCAAACTCAATCTCAGCTCCAAAGCCCCTCTGTGCCTGGGGGGCTGCTGGGTCACACTCTGCTGTGGGTCACCCTGTGCTCTGAAATGTTGCACAGAGGCTCCTTGTGTCATTCCCTGTGAGCGGTGGGGCACACACAGCCCTGCAGGGGTTCATGGCCCCCCTCCTCCCTTCTGTTCCTGCAGGCGGTCCCGTGCCAGGCTTCACCGCTGTCATGGCCAGTGACATCCCCCTGGGCGGGGGCCTCTCCAGCTCGGCTGCTCTAGAGGTGGCTACGTACACCTTCCTCCAGCAACTCTGCCCTGGTAAGGCACAGCCCATCCTTGGCCTCAGCATCTGTTTCCAGGTGGGAGCTGGGATGAGGGGCGTGCCCTTAGCTCGATCCCACAGCCCCTGGGAAAATGCTGCTGTGAGTGGGTAACATCTCCCCAGCTGGCACTGCCCTGTCTCATGGTTCCTCTGGCTCATCCAGCCTGACCTGCTCCTCTAAAATCCATGGGGACTACTTCTGGGGCTGGCCAGGGGGATGAGAAGCACTTCCCTTGGGAACATCCTCTCCCCACCCTAATTGCCCCAAAAATCAAGATACCTGAAACATCAGTGTCAATTATCACATCCAGCTGGATCTGAGTGCCCAGGCTGGCATAGCACCTGCAGCTGCAAAACCCCATTCTTTACCTCCGTGTTTGCTTCCCCTGCTCCCAGGCAAGGGACAAAGTTGCAGGAGCCGCTAACCTGTGTGTCTCTGCTGTGGCACAGATGACGGGAATTTGGTAGCCAAGGCACTGGCATGCCAGAAAGCAGAGCACGTGTTTGCTGGGATGCCCTGTGGGATCATGGACCAGTTCATATCCGTGATGGGCAAGGAAGGCCACGCTCTGCTCATCGACTGCAGGTCAGGGTTGGGCACTGGGCTCACTGTGCTGTGCTCACCTCCTTGAGCAGCTGGAGATCAGCTGGCCCTGTGGCCATGGACGAAGGGCAGGAGTGCAGGGAGAGGTTAACCCTTGAACCCAGCCCAAAACCTCATCGTGGGGTCGGGGCAGCCTGCACTTCAATTCCCCTTTGTCTTGATTCCTTCTCCTGCAACATTTCTGCTACTTGCCTGGGCTGTCTTTCCTGTGGTCTTTAGGGTCTCTTATGGAACTAATAATTGGGAGGGAGTGAAATGCTCGAGTGAAATCCTAAACCACCTGGACTTTGCCTCTGTAGTTCAGGATCTGCCCGCCACGTGGCCTCACCCAGGTATCTGAGAGCCGGGGCGGGCCGAGGGGCGGGCACACGGCTGAGCTCTCCCTGCAGGTCCCTGGAGACCGTCCTTGTCCCTCTGAGCGATGCCAGCCTGGCCGTGCTCATCACCAACTCCAACGTGCGGCACACGCTGACGGGCAGCGAGTACCCCACCCGCCGGCGGCAGTGCGAGGAGGCGGCAGCGGCTCTGGGCAAGGCCAGCCTGAGGGATGCCACCCTGGCCGAGCTGGAAGGTGGGGACAGTCCCCTCCTCATCTCTGGCCGCTCCTTTGGGCATCAAGAACCTGGTGCCCCACGGGCTGAGGCTTGGGGCAGGCGGGTGCGTGCACACCCCGTGATGGGAGCGTGCCGCAGGCAAAGAAGTTTTGGCACAGGATGGTTGCAGGATGCACCCCCAGAGCACCCTGCAGGCTGTCAGGCTTTGCTGCAGGGACACAAATGTCTCTGCAGAGGGCAGGAGCCGGCTGCGGGATGAGGTGTTCCGGCGGGCCAGGCACGTCATCGGCGAGATAGCACGGACAGCGCAGGCAGCACAGGCACTGCAGCACAGGGACTACAGAACGTTCGGGAGGCTGATGGTGGAGAGCCACAACTCCCTCAGGTGAGGGTGAGCCAGGATGCTGACCCCTTCGAGGCAGAGCTGCGCCAGGACACAAGCTGGAGCTGTCGGTGGTGCGGTGCTTGTGCCCAGGGTGCAGGACAGGGCACAGCACGGGCCTCCTCTCTCCAGGGATGACTATGAAGTGAGCTGTCCTGAGCTGGACGAGCTGGTGGCAGCAGCCCTGGAGGTCGATGGGGTTTATGGCAGCAGGATGACTGGGGGAGGCTTCGGAGGATGCACGGTGACACTGCTGGAAGCTGGGGCTGCAGAGAGAGCCCAGCAGCACATCCAGGTATGTGGCGGAAATGCCCCAGGAGAATGACTGAGAGATGCCAAGGGAACACTCAGGGGCACAGCACAGGGGTACTGTTGAACTCCTGAGCCATTTGGGATGAGTGGAACCATCCAGGGCCCTGCAGGGGTAGCCCTGAGTCTGTGGATGCCACTAAGCTCTTGCAGGCAGTTCAGCACTGTGCCAGTCACAGAGCCCTGCCCCAGGACCTCATTGCATTGAGAAAGGGAGTGAAAAGGTGCTGGGGGAGCTTCAGGAAGGCCAAATCCATCTACAGAGAAGTGATCTGAGCTGAGCTTGGGTACTGCTGAGCTGAACACTGGTAGTTACAGCCCAGGAAAGATCTCAGTGCCAGCATCAATGTTCCCCAGCTCACCACCTTGGCGTGCACAGGTGGCTGCAAATGCCAGCAGAATGGGGGTGTCAGGACATGGGGCCTGTGAACAAGGCAGAGCAGCATTTTGCTGCTCTATGAGATCATGGTACACCCTGTAAATAGCTGGGGGAGGAGGAAAGAAGGGGCAGAGGAGGGTCTGAAATGAGGAGAGACCAAAAGGGCTTTGGCCTTTGCCAAAGGTGGGAGAGAGGAAACAGGACCAGGAGTTAGAGTAGAGCGAAGAGTGGAGGCAGAGTGAGTGTGGAACAGATCAGCAGGGCCCTTCCCCCAGCTCTGGCATCCCCCAGCCTTGACTGCTCCTCTTGTTTTCCAGGAGAAATACAGTGGCACAGCCACCTTCTACCTCACCAAGCCCTCGGGAGGGGCAAAGGCCCTGCCCCTGTAGAGGAGTGACCACCACACCTGGGAACCTTAGGCTGGCATTGCCTCCCTCCTCAAGGCTTTCCCAAGGGGATCAGTTGGTCCATTTGCATTATTTGCCTAATAAAAGCAAAACATTTGCACAGATGTTCTGTGCTCATGTGAGCCAAAATCACTTGGGGCCATTCCTCAGAGGATACTGGTTTAACTCCAGTTTGCACTGGTGTAAGGAGCCATCACCAGGGCTGTGGAGTCCAGTAGAGCTGCAGTCACAGCAGGGGATGGCAATGGAGGAGCAGCAGGCACAGACACACGGCAGAAATTCCTGCTTGGGAATCTGATTCTGGCCCCTGCCCCACATCTGCTGCAGATGGAGGATAATTGGGGGAGGGGGGATTTTTTAGTTTACTTTTAAAAAACACAACAATAAAGAGGCAGAATACAGAGAAAATATTTATTGAGTGCAAGAGAAAGCCATCTGATCAAAGACCTGCTCTGGATCCAGCTTGGAAAGGCTGAAACAGCACCAGCTCCAACAACCAGATGAAATTTAAAAAGACAGACCTGGGTTAGTGCATGTGCATAGGGGAAGGCCTGATTTCCTTGGAGAACAGGATCATCTTTGGTTAAAATGCTTGGGAAAGCCCCTGTTTAGGCAGTTCTCAGTGTTTGACCCTGGACCACAAAGCCCAGGGAAAGGGTCACAGAGTCCTTGTGCAGGAGGAGAGAAAATCCCAACCCCAGCCAGGAGGGAGCAGGGAGGAGGCAGCCTCACGCCACTGGCACTTGCTCAGGAGAAATATGTGCTTCTTGAAGGCACAGTAAAACCTCAGGGTTAGTGAAGGATCCCTTGAGCCAAGTTCAAAACTGACCCAGCTCCATCTGCAGTCGTGGAGACTCCTCTGGACTTGATTCACCCACATCCATCTTTGGCTGAAAGATGTACAACCCTTCCCCCAGTGAAATAAAAAGTCTGAAGAGGAGAGCGAACTGTTGGTGGTGAGCTCTTCTTCAGAGTCAAAAAGGAAATAAAAAAAAAAAAGAAAACAAAAAACCAAAAAAACAAACAAAAAAAAAAGCCAAGGCTCATTGTGAGATCAAAAGAGGCTGGTGATGCTGCCAGGGGTCCAGGCACCTGCTGCTTTGGTAGGAAGCTCTAACCCAGAGCAGTGGCAGCTGCTCCTCCAGGAAGGCTCCTCCCCTGCTCCCACGCAGCTGGAACATGCCAGGGAAACCTTGCACTGCTCTGCAAGACAGGGAGTCTGCTTGGCAGAGGGCAGGGAGCTTCCAGGGATCCTGCCCACATGGACATGAAGGCCAGCAGGGTCTCAGCTCAGCCCAGCCCTGTGTGAGAAGAGCTGAAGCTGGGGCTCAAGGAGTCTCAGACTTGCGCCTGTTGCTCCCAGGCTTGCTCTTCCTTTGTGTTTACTGATGGATCACAGGTCCCTTTATGGATGTTGCCGCTGGGCAAAAAGTCTTTTAGAAGATCCCCAACATCTTCTGCCCCGAAATCTCTCTCTCTCCACATCAGCTGTGTAAGCAATCCCAGCGCAGTTCCCATCTCAGCTGCTGGGGCCATCCCCATCCCTCCTCTGGGAAGCTCCCAGGGGGATGCTCTGCAGTGAGTGGATCTGACCCCTTGTTGCAGCCTTCTCCTGGAGTCTCTGGTGCTGAAGGATACAGGGTCCAAGGCAGAGCCCACCAGCCTCATCACAGAGTTCATGTAGCCTTTGGATCAAGCCTTTAACTCAATTCTTCCAGTTATTCATGTTTCCCAGCAGCCACAATCCCAGTGTAGCCTCCACATTCAGTACAGATCTCATCCACCTCCATTTTTTTATAAAATAATAAAATACATTTTTATATATTTATATATATATATACTATGAAAACTGTACAATATTGTATGCAAAAAAAAAAAATCAGAGGCCATCAAGTAATGCAACACAAATGAAAGGTTATTCTCTGCTATCCTGGTACCAAATGTCAGCAGCAAAGGACAGACACAAATAGCTGCAGTAAGAAAGCACAGGTTACCCCAAAACCCTACCTTGCAGCTCTCATAAAAAAACCCCATACTGAACAAAACCATCTCCAGTGGATAGGCAAATTGCCAGAGAGCCTGCAGCAAAGACGGAAATGGTGACCCTCTATAAATCATGATTTTGACATCTAAGACTCTCTCAAAACTGAGGCCCTGACAATAAAATCATTCCATTCCATTTACTTGGGAAGGCTGAAGCCACAGAGACACCCCAGTTTGTGCCCTGAAGGATGAGGTTACACACCCAGCTGTGCCAGAGCTCTGGGTGTGCTGGGCTCCAAAGGAGAAGCCCAGAGCCTGGAGGGCCACAGAGGGTCTGTGCCTGCAGGAGGAGCTGCCCAGGCACTGCCTGGATGAAGAACCCTTGAGTCATCCCATGAAATCCTGGCACCTGATCCCAAAAGTCCTGCTGGTGCTGGGTCTGCCCCAGCTCAGGCCTGGTAGAATTGCCTCTCCACCTGCTGGGTGAGGGTCCCGCTGGCCATCACGGTGCGGCTCACAAACTCCTGGGTCAGGGTGCTGCTGGAGTTCTCCACGTGCTGGGTGGTCACCACCATCCCATCTGCAAGGGGAAGGCACCAAGCATGGGGTCACAGGGAACATGGTCTGCCCTGCAGCTCCAGGCAGTTTGTTTTCCATCACAGAAAGTGCTATTTAAGGACCTCTCCACGCCAAGTGATTCGGTGCTTTGCTACATCAGTCACGAGGATGGATCTCCTAACAGCTCCCAAATTTCCCATGTAGCAGCATGAATCCATGAGCTCAAGTGGGACAACACAGGACAACTACATTGATGTGAATAAAGATGTTTGTCCCACTACTCTGTTTTTTCTGCTCTGAAGGGATGGAACCCTGCAGGAAGAGCTATGATTTGGTCCCTAGTGATAGTGCTGGAGGACTCCTGAATACAGCATTCCCTCCAGGACTGGGCAGCACGTGTGGAAATGACTGCAGCTCTCCCTGGGGCAAAGCAGGGACACAGTGAAGGAAAAGGGCTGACCCTCTTCAATGCCACCTGATGGACCCTCCTCCCCTGCCTTTGGCACTTGAGGTAAAAGCAGCCTCAGATCTTTGGACAAGCAGAATTACCCTTTGTTTTCTGAGCAACAATGAGCCCCTACCTGTGAAGTGGGGATCCAGAGAGGAATGGCTGATGCTGGTTTTGGTGGTATATTCAGTGGGGAATTTGTAAACTTCTCTCATGTACTGCTGTCCTCCAAACTGGGAGAAAGCACCTGCAGAGAAAGAAAAGGGACAAGTCAGTCAAGAAATAACAAAGAACTTCTAACCCCTCAACCCTGCACAGTGAGCACCCACAAGCTTAGGAATTTTCCCTCATTGATATCAGAGCAAGGTTCAAGAGGAACTGGGAGAACTGGGAAAGTCTCATACCTGGGCAGTAAGAAGCTGCCTCCAGGTATTTGTACAAACAGGCAGAAGTGCCACCATAAGTTAAACACTGGCAGGTGTTCCCTCATTCAGTGCACCAGGACTGGGGCAGTGTTCACCAGGCACAGCGCTGCTTTCATGGAAAACTGTCTCAATGTCTTTCATGAAGCATGGAGCCACCACCAGAGCTGGAAAGTGACTGCAGGAGTTGTGCTCCCTGCTCTGAGACGTTTCTCCTCTTTGCACCTCCACAGACACAGTACTGTACCTCTGTCCTGAGATTCAATGGTGATGAGGCCTTCTCTCTCTGGCCCAAAGCCTTGGGTGGTGTTGGCTTGCACTTTGAACTTGTATGGAACATTCTCACTCAGGTGGGGCACAGTCAGGGTGGTTTCCAGGTTGTCTCCTTCGACATAGATTGTCCTGGGCTCCCCTAATCCATAGGGACACAGAGTGGTGAAGACAGACCAGAGTGATGGTCCCTCCAAACACACTCCCCCCCAAATCTGCCTCAGCTTTCCCTGAGCTTTATACAACCCAAAGGCTGTAGGATTGCACCCACTTCTACTAAGAGTTAAAACAATCCCATTTCACTATGGAGGGGAATCTCAACAATCAACCTCCACAGGGTTTTGGCTGCAATAATCAACAGGTCTTTCCTTTCCCCACCACATTTGTTAGACCAGACCACACAAAGGCACGAAGTGCCAGGAGCCACCGGCTCCCAGGCCTGGAATCAGCCTCATGTCCCCACCTTGTCTGCACTGATGTAAGCAAACAGCTCTTTTACTGGTCCCAGCCAAAATGCAGCATATTGCTGCCTTAGCTGGAGGTACCTTGTGCTCTACACAAGGGACCTGTGCTGCCTTTGCCTGATACTGTACCTCCTCCATGCAGCATCTCACAGGTGATCCTGTAGCCCAGGATGGGCCCATTGGGCTCACGGGGTCTCTCCCAGCTGAGGTGCAGAGAATCTGGGCTCAGGGCAGTGAAAACCAGCGGTCCAGGGGCACAGGGGGTGCTCAGGGTGAAGGGAGTACCTGCAAGGGCACAGGGGACACATCAGAATCACAGCAAAGGGAGCCTGGGAGGGATCTGCACAGAGCATTTATGGAATGAGCTGGAAGGGCTCAGCTCTCTGGACAAGTGTGAAGTGAATGTGAGGGGGAAGAAGGTCCTGTTACAAAATGAGAGGAAGGAAAGGAGAGCTGAGGATGTGGCAAGCGGAGAGAAAACAGCAACCAGCACTGCAGAGAGCAGCAGAGGCATCAGTGCCACCCTTCTGTCCCCAGCAGCCACCTCACCTGGCACGGGGCTGAGCGGGCTCTGCGGGTCCACCTGGGACTCAATGGTGATGACTCCCTCCCTCTCGGGGCCCCAGCCCTCCTCGCTCTGCGCCTTCACCTTGAAGATGTAGGAGTGGTTGGGCAGCAGGTCCTCCACCACCACCGAGTTCTGGCTGGGGTTGGGGATGGTGATCCTGTGCACCTCTCCTGGGACACGCAGGGAAGAGGATGTCACGTTGCAGGCACAAAGACAGAGCCACAACTTTCACCTGAGCTCTGTCTCAAACCAACTGCCTGCAAAAGCCATCCAGGGTCCCTCCCCAAACACCTCCATCACACCTTGCCACCAACAATGGGTATCACAGGATGAGATGTCTTTCCAAAAAAGACATCTTGTTTTGCTTGGGACAAACAAGAGCTACTTGCAAACTCCAGGAGTTTCAGACAAAAGAATTATGTTTTCACTAATACTGCCCTGAGATTCACGTAAAAATAAGGTATTTTCATGTCAATCCTTCCAAGTCTCATGTGTTTAAAAAAAAAATTCATGTAAGATGTTTGGGCTGATGGAGAGAATGAGTCAAAGGGGTTTTTCATCTTTAGAGGAGAGGTGATTCTACAAGCAACTCCAGGAATTGCTCTCCTGCTAGGAGAAACAGGGAATGAAAGCTGTGGGGCAGCTGCAACATTTCCTGCACAAAAACAAGGCTAGACAAGAAGCAGATTTAGGATCCTGAATCCCAGGATGTTTGAGGCTGGAAGGCACCTCTGGAGATCATCTATCCAATCCCCCTTGCTCAGAGCAGGGTCATCCAGAGCCAGAAGACCCAGAGCAGACTCTCCACCACCCAAAACTCCCACCAACCCCCCAGTGCCTGTTCACTGACCTCCATTGAGGAGCTGGTACTGCACACTGTAGCCCTGCACCTCCTTCTCGCAGCGTGGCTCCTGCCAGCTCACCTTCAGGGACGTGGGGCCCAGGGCAGAGAACACCAGGCGGGTCGGGGTGTCAGGGATGCCCAGCGGCTTCCTGGAGTCTGAGGCAGAAAGGGAACATCAGGCTGGAGATTTTGGGGATGGGGGCTAAAGGGGCTGGGGGAGAGGAGGGGGTGGCAGACACAAACATGGGATGGTCCTGATGGTTCGGGGAGCACGTGGTGAGATGTCACCTCTGCAAGCTGTCCTGTCATGAGGGGGGACTGGCTGGCTCTGCACAGCTACAGGGATGTCCCACAGCCTCAGGGTGCCAAGCTTGGGTGGGACGAGTTAATGTAAGCTTCATGCACCAGTGGCAGAGAGCCCAGAGAAGGTGCCTGGTGCTGGCTGTGACCTTCCTCACCCCTAAGCACCCTGTCCAGTCTGCCAGAAGCTTCACAGACTTTGTCAGGTGTAGGTAAATTACAACTGGCCCGTGTCTACAGCTAAATCAGCCCTCCAGAACCTGTTCATGTGGCCTGGGACCACATCTGGGTGCTCCTCAGCTCATCCCACTGGGACACAAGGCTCACAGAGAGCACAGCAGCCTCCCAGAGGACACTCAGGGACTGAAGCCCCTCATTGACAAGGAGCTTGCAGAGGGACATCTCATAAGGAACACATGTTCTCTCCAAGAGCTCTTCAAAGGCCTGTGGAGTAAGAGTGAGAACAAGAAGCTCGTTAGGAATGAAGAGAATGGGGACAATGGGTTGATCAGAGCACGGTGGCAGCAGTGGTGGTGAATGTTAATCAATCCGGGTGGGTCGAAATCTGCAATTCCCCTGCAAATGGAAAGGTGATGTGATGGAGGCACAGGCTGGGTCAGAAGGAAGATCAGCACAGCAGACAGCAAGCCATAAGAGGAGGTTTGGGGTGAGCAGTGGATGGCAGCAGCTCATGGATGGACGGTGGCTGGGCTGTTATGGGATGTGTGGCTGGGAGGAAACGCTGGACAAGCTGTACCTATGTACTTGCACATCCCTGCAGACCCATCAGCCATGATTACAGAGTCCCGACAGCCAATGCTGGGGTAGTAACCCTTCACCTTTGCCCTGCTCCTGAAACTCATGTCCCAGGGCCGGAGGAGTGTCCTCCCAGCATCTTCATGGATGGGAGGGAGGAGAGTCCCTGGGTAATCTACAGAAGCGGTGCAAGAAGAAAGAGAAAAACACCATTGGAGATTTCAGAGCAGGTACAGCCCAGGCTCCTGCACAGGTGAGGTTTTAAGGCTCAGGTTTGAAGAATCTTTAAACCACCTTCTGTCAGCACCAGCTGATTGACACACGTGGAGCTGAAAGGCAATCACACTGCTGGATAGAGTGAGGAGAAGAGATACGTGTTCTCCCTGGAGTGCTTCATGGTGTGAGGAAAAGAATGGAGCTCCCTTCCCTGATCACCCTGCCTGTGAGGGGTGGGAACCCTTTCCAAACTGGTCTGGAAGCAGAGAGGACTTAGGAAAGCATCAAGACATCAGCAGTGGGGACAAGACCTTCTAGACCTGCAGTTCATAGGCCCCCTCATCTGTGAGCACAGCCCTCACCCCACGAGGACTTCAGGGTGCAGGTTCAAAGACAGTCACAGGGATGGAAGGGAAGGAGAGGTCCCATCCCCGTGGTACTCACCGTGCCCCATCAGCATTGTGGAGTAGTCTCTTGTCAGCGAGGAGCTGCCCATCACCCTGTGCTCCTGGTGCACGTGGGAGCTCAGCTGGTGGTAGCTGGTGTTGGCTGTCCTGGTCAGGGTGTTACTGCCACTGCTGGGGAAGGAGAAGTCCACCCGGCCATTCAGCAAGTGCTCTGTGGAAGAGGGCACAGTGTGAGGAACGTGGCTGTGGACAAAGATACTGCTCCACTTTCCATGAGGAGGAGGCAGGAGGCATCATGGTGCCCCCCTGCCTTGGCTGAATCCCAGGTTCAGCCACTCTGGAAGGTGATCCTGAAATGCTACATCTAGAATGAGCCACAACACCCAGCGTGAGACGTAGAAAGAGGTAAACAAAGACTTCTCCCTGCACCAGACACACCCATGGTGCCCAAGGTAACTCCAGACCTCGGCCCTGCTGGGGCACTGCCTTGTGGTTCTCACCACGTTCTCTCACATCTGCCCTTAGACGCACGCACTGGTTTATAATTTTGGATTTTAAAAGAAGGTGGAAGAAGGAAAATAGCCCTTTATGGAGGAGGTTTCTCCAGATCTCATTCTGGATTCCATCTCAGCTGGATCTGAAAAGCGAACTCCGCTTCGTTATTCTGGTCCTTGACAAACAAATCCCCATCCCCTCCCAGCAGGCCAGGAGAGATCAGCCACCTACGAGATAGTGATTTCTGTTTAACAGTCCAGCAGATCTGCCCCAGAAGCTCAGGGCACTTAATTAAGGTGAAGAGCTGCCCTTGGAGGTGGCTCTTGGCAGGTATCATCTGAGTTTGCTCCTGCCTTGAAGGTCCAGCCTTTGGTAGAATCAGCTTGCTAGCAGGCTCCCAAGTCCGTGCCGAGATGGGGGTTACCTTGACACTCGTGTGAGCAGACACACCAGGAGAAGGTTGTGAAGCAGATCACACCAACATGAGGGTGGGCACACCAGGGGAGGCAGGGGACACAGAGCCCATCCGTTGGCCCCTCGGCACAAAGCAGGACGAGACAGGACACTCAGTGCCGTAACGGAGCCTCCTTCACCTGCTTGGGGCCGGGGCGTCCCGCTCCTCCTCACGCTGCCGGGAGCCACAGCGCTGTCCTCCTCCTGGAGGAGCCCCTCGGTGTCCGAGGACAGGCGGCTGCTGCCAGAGAGGCGGGGAATGGTTTCGGGCGGGAGCCTCCAAGTGATGCGGCGAAGGTCCAGGTCTTCTCCCAGCAATGGCACAAATTTCCACCTGGAGCCTTTTGGGACAACGCAAGCACTGGTGTTGGCACGGTCTGCAGGGGACAGGGTGGGCCACCCACCACCTCTGTGCTGCTTGCAGGGGAGAGGAAGGGACAAGCACCAGTGGGGACGATGCCTGTTCACTGCCCATATTCCAAGTGTGAGCTGAGGAGTTCAGGTGGTGCAACCTTCTGGTAGGTGGAGAGTGGTGGGAGCGTGACATGCAGCGGGTTTCTCAACCCCTGGACTCTCTTCCAGCCCTGTGTCCATCATGACAAAAGGTGAGAGGCAAAGTCTCACCACATGCCTGCCCCTGCATGAAGGGTCTGCAGCAATTGTCCTCTGCTCAGGAGAGGATTCATCACTCCTTGATGTGCACTCAAGGTGGTTGGACTCCTGATGTTCCCATCTCCTTGCTCTCTGAAAAGACCAGGGACTCACTCTTGGGTCCCAGGCCCTGGAGAAGCTTGGGACCAGGATCTTCTCCAGAGAAGACCTTACAGACACACCTCATCATTTCACTTATGGCTCATGTCCCAGCACCAGACCAGGGATTCAGCTTTATTCAGAAAGCGAAGGGATGGAGGAAGAGAGGCCAATGCTTTCCCAGCACTGCTGAGTTCCCTCCTGTTGGCTTGGCCTAGACCCTGAGCATCCAAGGGACTCAGGTCTGTGCCTTTGCCGGTGCTTGTTTGCTGATGTTAACTCCCATGGTCCAGCCAAATGGCAACACCAAGGGAAAATGAGCAGGGAGGGCCATGAAAAGCTCCTCTCCCACCCCACACTGGGATTTCTCTCTGCCCCATGGCTACAACAAGGAGGCACTGGCCTTATTTACACTGTGACCAGCCAAGTGCTCCCGTGGATGCAGCTCCTGAGCTTTGGAAAGGCTGATCTCCACCATCTCCACAAGTTGGATCTCCCCATCCCTGAGAGATGGAAAGGAGGAGTGAAGCTCATTTCTGAAAGCTGCTGTTAAGGAAAATGAATGTTAGAAAAGACCTCTTCAAACTCAGAGACACAAACCTGAATCATCAGAGACACTGGGCCTCTTGCTGCCAGCTGGAGAGCGGAGCACATCTGTGCTGTACATCAGGTAGCTGTCATAGCCCTCACCTCCCTCTGCATCAATGATAGGGACATCAGGGATGATGGGAACTGCAGGAGAGGCGGAAAGAGCCATTAGACAAGCAGCAAAAAAACACACAAGCGGCAAAAAACCGCACAATACTCAGGCTGGCCCTCAGCATTCCCAGGATGGCTGGAGCAGCAGAGCAAACAGGAGGTGGGGAAGCAGCTGGGGTGATGGGGAGCTCTCCCCAGCACCGCTCCCGTCCCTCTGCCCTCTGCCCAGGCTGGAACTCACTGGACATGGGGCGCTTGGGCTGCGTGGCGAGGTTGATGGTTGCTTCTCTCTGGGGCCCCCAGCCCGCGCCGTTCCGGGCCTTCACCGTGTAGCGATAGGGCTGCGACTCCCGCAGGTTCTCGATCAGCACCATGCGCTTCTTGGGCTCCTCAACCAGCACCTTCTTCACGGGCCCAATGGGCACTGCAAGGCACGGGCACGCTGTCACCCACCAGGCACAGAGGACCCCTCAACACCCCACATTTTGGTGTCAGGATACAGCCTGGCTCTGGGAAAAAGTGCAGCAGCTCTTTGGGCTGCTCACGACAAGCAGCATCAACTCAAGGTAATTCCCAAACCCAGTGCTGAAGTCAACCTCCAGGAGAAGTCTTCTGTTGCTGGTGTGTCACAAACAACACCTTGCTGGCACCTCACCCCTTTATCTAGACCTATGAACTAAGTTTTTGAGATGAAAAACAACACAAAACACTACGGAAGTGAATGGGAACAGTTTTCTGGCATTCGCAGGGTTAAATCCTGACTGGCGATTTTTCTATGCTCTTTCCATCAAGAAGTGACCCACCCAAATCCCAGTTCTCAAAAGAAACATGCCTGGAGCTGTTCTGGCTCTGCTGCTGCACTTTGGGACTGGCCCAGCCGACAGAAAGTGACCTCCAGCCCCTCAGTCTGGCTGGACTGTCCCATCCCAAAATGAGCTCTTACCGTTGTCGTCGTTGACAAGCCCATAACTGACTTCGTAGGCTGTGATCACCCCGTTGGTCTCTGCAGGCTCAGCCCAGCTCAGCTGGGTCACGGTGGAGGACACAACATTGAAAGCCAAGCGCCCGGGCTCGCTGGGCACTGGGAAAGCAAAAGCAAAGGATTCCCATCACTGCAAGTCAGGACCCAGAGCGTGCCCAGAGCTCCTGAGATCACAGCTGGGGTGCAGTGGGAGACACTCAGTGCTTGATCCCAAGACCACCACAAGCTCAGGGCCGGAGCCCTGACCCCAGTGCTGGCTGCAGAGGTACAAACCTGCTCCCACGTGGAGGGAAGGCAGGCGTGGGGTCACTCACCCTCCTCCAGTGTGCGGCACTGGACGACGTCCGAGTAAGTCCCTTCTCCCATGGCGTTGTAGGCGCACACTTGCATCTCGTAGTCACAGAAGGGGTAAAGGTTTGTCAGCTCTGCTGATGGGGTTTTCACATCAATGAGATGGGCTTCTGACTCAGGGTCTCCCTGGATCCAGTATTTCACCTGGCAAAGCAAGTGCAAGCCGTGATTCCTTCAGATCCTCACATAATACATGAGAAATTCCTTGTCTCTTACTAAATCGGCTCTGGGAATGGTGTTGTGCCATCCCTCTGAAATGGGAGGCCAGGACAGTCTGGGCACTCCATCATCAGTGATGGAACCGGAGATGAAGCCACCAGGAATCTTTCTTGCATATCCCTCATCTACCCAGCAATGGTCCCTCAAGGATGGAGGGGAGAAGAAGGGGTGAATTTGCTCCCTCTTTTGGGTGTGTACTTGGATCGTGAAACACCTGCAGGAGGGGATCCACACTCTTCCCTGGGATCCACTCACCCCTTACCTTGTATCCCAGGGGTTTTCCTGGTGGAGGAAACCAGTTGAAGCTGATTTCCCTGGAGCTGAGGGCACGGGCATCGGGATTAAGCGGTGCACTCAGGCGGCCTTTGGGGGACTGGGGGACCTGGGCCAGGCCAGTCATTGAGGGGACACCATCCACCAGCTCTGCAGACAAGAAAGTACACGTCAGTGCCAGCCCTCCTCATGGACGGAAAAAGAAGGAAGTGTGCCTCTCTAGCACTGCCTTGCCATGCTGTCATAAATACATTATTTATGTTATTGACCCACTTGATGACAGTTTTGCTTGTCCAGCCACAGGAACCACCACGCACCATTCATGGCAAGTCCTACCTCTCCCTTATTTTTATGGCTTTTCATTCGAATTCCCAAAGAAAAGGAATTAAGGATCCATTCTATTTCCTTCACCGAGGCAGACGATCCATCTTCTCCCCACCCCCTGACTATTCCCACTCGTGCCTCTAGAGGGGGACCCAAATCTACCAGTCAGAGCGGGAGGAACCTCGCTGCGGCTTTTTGGGTGAGGATGGAGCTCTGCACTGCAGCGGGGTGAGCTGCTCTGGGGAGGAGGTCCCACAGCCCCCGCAGCCACTGTCACTGCCCGGTGCCAGCCCCTACCTGGGTCAGCAATGGTCACCGTGGTCTGGGGGTAGCGGCCGATCTTGGCGCCGTACTTGGGGTGGAGGAGGTCGATAGCAAATTGCTTGAGCTGGCAGTTGTTGAGGAGGGTGTCAATCTCTGTCAGCTCCAGCAAGCGCACCTGCACCTCCTTTCGGGTCTCCCCAGGCTGGAAGACCAGTTCACCCTCCGTGAAGATGTAGTCCTGGAGGAGAAGGAAGAGGTGTGTTCAGGGTGAGGCTGGATGAGGCTCTAAGCAGCCTGGTCTTGTGGAAGGTGCTCCTGCCCATGCCACGGGGTTGGAACAAGATGATCTGTAAGGTCCCTTCCAACCCAAACTGTTCTGTGATTACAGCCTGCAGTATCCATGAGGAGATTTCCAAAGAGCTTTCTCTCATCCCCCAGTCAATCCTCATTTGCCTCCCAGCGCCCACAGCTCCAGGGGCAGTGTGGTACCCTCTGCCTCAGGCACAAGAATCCTTTCAGGTCCTCCCTCCCCAGGGGAACAAGGGATGGAGAAGAATGTTTACCCTTGTGCTGACCTCAAGCCTTGGGTCCCCTCTGTCTCAGCCACATCTCGATAACCCCTCTTCTGCAACGCCAGAGCTGGCCTTTTCCCAACCCTACATTCCCACTCCTGCCTGCCAAAGCCAGGAGCAGCACCCTCACCCTGCCATCCTTGGCGGTGAGGTCCCGGGTCCTGTAGGTGACTTGGGATTTCCCGTTGTCTATGATCTCCCGAAGGACAGGGATCTTGGCCAGCTTGTCAAAGCGGCTGTGGGAATAGGCTGGCTGCAGGAAGGTGATGAGGCTGCTGGCTGGAAAGGGCAGGACAGAAGGAATGTGTAGAGCAACACACAAAGAATTGCATCCCAAACACTCAGGTGTCCCCCCTGAACAGAATTCCAGTCACCCACGGGCGTGAACTGTGCATGAAGTATCATTGCATGGGCTGGAGACTTCCCCACTTCCCTCTGTGCTCCCTGCTCATAACAGCCAGGTGGGAAGCAGAGAGAAAGTGCTGGGGACATCAGCACAATAACATCAAAGAGATTCTGCCTCACTCCAGAACTCAATGAACAGAGGAAGGTGGACAGCCCATAATCAGTCAAGGAATTGGCAGCATCTAAACATATGATGGTCAGGTCAAATGTTTCTATCAGGAGGGAAAATGACCCTCCTCTGGATGCATTAGAGGATGCTCCAGTTTAGACTCAGGTGATTCAGAAAGGAGTCACCAAGCAAATTTCTGCTCAGCAATGCAGACTGTGCCTCACAAACCACATCAGTGTGGACACAGGATGCTCAAACACAAACACCTCCACACAGCCACAGCCCTTCACCTTGTTCTTTGATGATGGTGATGTTGACAACCCTGCGCCCAATCTTGGCGATGCCGTTGGGGACCTCGATGGCCTCCACCTGCAGCTGCTTCTCATCATCATCATCGTCCCTGATGAAGAGCGGGACACGGACGTCCACCAGCTCCACAGCCTCTTGGAACTCCACCATTCCCTGAGCATCTGGGGGAAAAGACAAGGATGAGAGGTGGGAAATAACCCCCTGTACCCAGCCAGCAGCCAGCACTGGGCTTTGCCTCCTACCTTGGTCTGAGGTCACAGTGTAATAACCCGGTGCAACCTTCAGCTCATTAAAAGTCTCGTGGGAAACGTGTTTCTCCACCACTTTGATGATGTCTGGCTTGGCTGAGTAAGGGGCAGTGAGCACTGTGTCCACAATGGTGTGATCCTGCCTGGAAGGAGGAGAAGGCAAAGCAGGTGAGAGCTGAGATCAGGGTAACTCACCTCACACAGCAGCTGGGGGGCCAGTGAGTGTGTGGGGCACTCAGTCACCCCACACATGTGTGTACAAAGAGGGAGAAGCTCCAACAGAGATCTGCAAATTCCTCTTACCTTTTCCCAGAATTTGGCTGTAACCTGGGGGAATAAAAAAAACCAAAACCCAAATCAGAGTGACTAAAACCTTCAGAGAGACAAAGTGCTGTGTGAATCACAGCCCTGTGCAGGTCTGAGCTGCAGCACTGCCCTGCGGGTGCCAGCCCATCCCACAGAACCCCAGCACAAGTTCCCTCCTGCCCAGCTGCTCCCTCCTGTCCTGGCTTTCCCAAGGCACCAAGGAATGTGCCCAGAGGGGAGATCACATCTGGATCAGGCTGTGGGGAGGAGATACCACTCCCTGCTCAGCACTGGCATACCCAAATTCCTCCCAGCCTGTGCCAGGCACGCCAAAGTTTGCATCAGGCTGGAACTTTTGAAGCCAGTGGGAATTCTCCCACTGAGCACCACACGACCAGGATTTGTTTCTACTGCTCCAAAGCCAGACTCAGCTGAGATCTCCTCCACAGCTGGGTGGGCTCTGCTGTGCAGCCCCGGGTGGGTGAAGCACCATGCCAGTCTTGTGTCACAGACCATGCTCCCCCCAGCATTGCAGATTTCACACCCCAGCCCTCTGGTCCTCCCCATCATCAGCAGTGCCCTGAGAGAACCCTGCCCCGCAGGAGTCTCTTCTCTACTGACTCACCTGAACTTGGTCTGCTGGACCTTGTGGCAGCCAGGAATCTGCTTGAAAACCTCATTCAGCTGCAAGGAGCAAGAGTGACTTTCACAGCGTATCCCTCACTGAACAGAGATGTGCTCAGCAAGCAGATGCTGCTGCCACAAAACACAGGAGCCCTCTGACCACCCCATGCCCTCCTCCCTCACCCTCCCACACCAGGTTTCTTCCCCGGACATGGCAAGAGGCTGCAAGCTGAAACTAAACAGGAGTTTCAGATCAACATGCCCCAAAGCAAGCCCAAAATCTCAACGAGATGCTTTGCTAATTCTTACAATTGTGACCTTAAACATTGTGCTTTCTCACAAAAGAAGAACTGCTCCTTCCTTTCAATAGCTGTGGGTTCCCAGGGAAGGGGCACTGCCCAGCCCCCTGTGTTGCTGTCCCCCAAGGCCACCCCCCAGCCCCCCTTGTGCCCAGGCTCCTACGTTCTCCTCCACTTCCTTGCGGAGCTGCTCGCACTCCCGGGTGTCCGGTTTCACCAGGTTCTGCGTGAAGAGCCGGGCCAGCCTCAGAGACAGCCCGTAGGGAACTGGAAACAGAAATTCCCAAATTAAGCTCCATCCTTCGTGGTCAGAGAAATAACCCAGGGAGAATCTGGAAGCACGGCAACACTCACTGAGGTCCTTGGGGTTGGTGGCAGTGGAGGAGGTGATGCCCTGCTTGTGGACATTGTTGTGGATCTTCCAGCGGACCGTGTCCCGACCCTTGAGGGAGCCGCTGCGCACCAGGGGCGTGTCCAGGTGGTCGGAGGACATGAGGCTGTGCCGGAGCATGTAGTGATCCTCCTTGAAACCAACAGTGCGACCTGCACAGCCAGGGGCAGGGTCAGAGCCTGGGAACGCTGGGACAGTGCCAGCTGCCAGCTTCCCAACGCCAGAGATTCTGTTCTGGGGGGTGTTTGGGGTTCCCACCGTGCTGAGGGTGTTGGGATGTCAGGAGGGGAGTGGGATTGAGGGAGCAAGGGGTGTTCATGAGTGGGGAGAACACATCTCACCAGCTGAGCATTACAAGGTCAGGGAGAGCCAGCAGGGCATCCCAGGGTGTGGGGCAGGGAAGGAAAAGTGAACCAGCAGCTCCAGGACTCCTTGGCTCAGGCTCTCTGCTAGGAGCTTTCTCCCTGATCCACCTCTCAGCTCAGACAGGAGGGATGCTCATCCCAGCACACCCCCAAACCCAGGAAGGCAGTGCACCCCACAGAGCCCTTCCCCCAGGACCAAGGGCTGGTACCTCGTGCACAGCAGGGAAGCAGGGCCAGGCAAGCCTAGAAAACAAAGGGCCAGAGACACAATCACTTTGTGACCAAAGACAAAACCCCTCCAAGTCTCCATCAGGGAGGATCCACATCAGCAGGGATGCGTGGGCAGTGGGTGAATGGGGCTCTCAAGCTGATTTTAGCCAGATGGGGGAAATCTGGCTAAAATTTCACCAGTGGCTCATGTCCACAACAGAGGGTTGGATACCACAGAGACATCTCCTGCCAATCTGGCCATGTTGGAGGCTGGGTGGATTCTGGAAATTTGTCTTGTTTTTGGCTGTAGCTGGTTCTCTCCCTGGGCTGGGGAAGCCAGCTGACACACTCACCTTGCAGCAGGCACAGAACTTCCAGCAGAGCAAGAGCAGCAGCCCCAGGAGCAGGATGAGGAAGATAAGCAGTGGGATGAGCCAGAGGAAGTTCCCAGGTGGGCACTCTGCAAGTGACAGACACATCACTCCCAGGCATCACCCCCGTGTGGGGCGTGCAGGGAGGGAGCAGGGAGGCAGGGACAGAGGGGAAAGGCTGGACCACAGCTCTCTGAGTGATGGAGCAGCCCAGTTAACCTTGGTAATGCCTCACAAGGAGAAATTCTGTTCACACCTCTGCTCACACCCAGCCATACCAAACGGCTGTGCAGCACCTTACGGCAATCCCCACCCATGGCAGCAGGGGAAAGGCTCTGATCTCTAAAGGTCTCTCTGAGGGTGCCACACTCCACCCCCTTGCAGTTCATGTGAGAGACAGTGTCACCCACCCGTGCCACACGGGAAGGTGGGCAGCGAGGTGCTGCCTGCAGCTGACACTGCCCAGGGGCACAGCAAAGGGACAAAGCAGGGATTGGAGGCACTGTGGAGTTGGTCACTCTGATCCAGATCCCAGGCTGGACATTCCCTGCTCCTCCCACCTCCCTGCTCACCTTTATTCTTCTGCACACGGACGGTGGTGTTGGGGAGGGCACTGGGGTCTCCCTCCAGGGTGTAGTGGTAGGTGCAGTCATCATCCTCATCCTGGAAGGAGCAGTACTCACCAGCCTCCTCTGTGGGGAGAGGGGACATGGTTGTGAAGTCACCAGGACCAGGAAAGTCTTAGGGAGGAGCCCTACATGCACACACACACGCACACACAGAGCAGGGCACACAGGAGACACCACACACGTCTGCACCCAGCTCTGCTTCTCACATTACCTTTCTTCAGCTCCTCCACCATCTGGATCTGGAGCTGGCACGAGCTGCAGTTCCCTTTCAGGTTGCCTGTCCCCCAGGTCTGGCAGCGGACACAGTCCCGGATGCTCTCACACACAGCCTGGAAGCCCTGGGCAGAGGAGGGGTGGGATGGTCAGGGACACCCCCAGGAGCGAGGGAGGACACAGCCTTTGAAAGGCAGAGCTGGAGAGGCAGCTCCTCATCCCAGAGTCAGGGCAAGGTTCAGGTCAAAGAGAGAAGTCACTGGGAACAAGCAGCTAATGAAGGATTTATAAGCCCAGTTGGCTCCAAAATCTCTTATACCAACAGCCATCATTGGGGCAGCAATTAGATCTTCTCCAAGGGTTTCAGTGGCCTTCCTAAACATGATCAAGCCAGGTTTCTCCATCCCCACTATGGGATTAGCCCATGTTTATCAACGGGGAAACCAAACGTATTCAAAGCCAGATTGGGTGGGGCCCTGAGCAACCTGATCTAGCGGAGGGTGTCCCTGCCTGTGGCAAGGGAGTTGGAATGAGATAAGTTTTAAGGTCTCTTCCAATCCAAATCAGTCTGTGACTATGAAATGAGTTTTTTCTCTGTCTTGAGGCAAATCAGAACAAGCCACAAGCTGAGCCTCAAACCTCTGCCCATTACCAGGGTGCAGATAAACACAGACAGACTCTCAATAGTTGTGCTGGTGAACAGGAGGGGAAAGATAGTTTGTGGCTACAAAGCAGCTCCCATGCCAGCCCCTTGCTGGCCACAGACAGGTGAGACAAACCCCTGCTCAGGATTTTATTCCCGACTGAGATGTGCCTTCCTCTCTGCTTTGTCTTTCTTCCCTGGAGGCTCTGTGTGGGAATAAGTGATAAACCCAGAGGGACTCACCAGGGAGTAGCTGATTTCACAGGTGGAGCTGGTGTACAGCGAAGCCATGTCACAGATGCATCTGCCACATTCACACCTCCCGTGGTTATTGCAAATGCCCTGGGAGAGAGGAGGTGACAGCCTGAGAGCGGCACTGGGAGTCAGCAGGGCACCTCGGTGACCCAGAGACTCCAACACTGGGGCAGCTCAGTACAGCCCTGCCTGGAGCAGGGGGCCCTGGGGAGGGCAGGGCAGGACCTACCCCTCGGCTGTCGATGCAGGTGTCATTGCTGGTGGGACATTCGCAGCCCGGGCCCTCCCAGCCGCTCTCGCACACGCAGGCGCCCCTGGAGCAGCGGCCACGATCTGGGGTGAGAGCAGGGATTACCTGGGCTCCAGGGCTCTGCCATTCCCCCAGCCCTGCCTGTGGGCCTTTGGGGGTGTGCAGGGGCTGCAAACAGACTGCACAGCATCCTCCCTGCACCTCTGCAAGGGCAGAGTCCCTGCAGCCCATCACTGGTCACTCAACCCCCGTGCCAGTGCCAGCAGTGCAGGACACCCTGTCTGTGCCACCAGGGCCGGCACATCCCCCGGCTGGGGGGCTCTGGGGGTGCTCTCACCGTTGCAGAGGAAGCCGGAGGTGCGCGGGCACTGCAGGACGTCGAACTCGCAGAAGGAGCCATCAAAGCGCGGGGTCTGGTCCTCGGAGTAGCACTGGCACTTCCCGCACAGGCACTCGCCCCGCCCCGAGCACGGCTCCACGTCCCCGGGGCGGATGCAGGCTTCGTTGTTGGGGGATGACGCCGGGGAGCAGTCGCAGGTGTCCCCTCGCCTGGGGATAGAGATGGTGCTGAGAGAGGCAGGAGCAGAGCGCAGCACAGCAGGGTCCTGGGCGGGATGCCCAGGGGATGAAGGTGTGTCACTGTGGGTCC
Source organism: Brachypodius melanocephalos (assembly GCA_013398615.1). Lineage (NCBI taxonomy): Eukaryota > Metazoa > Chordata > Aves > Passeriformes > Pycnonotidae > Brachypodius > Brachypodius melanocephalos. The sequence continues at coordinate 4,392,196 of VZSR01003022.1, forward strand.
CCAGACACGGCAGGGTCCCTGGCACAGGTGTGGATCTGGACACGGCCCTTACCAGCCCGGGTGGCAGATGCACTGTCCGCAGACAAAGTTCCCGTGGAAACTACACTTGGGTGAGTCCAACTCTTGTTGCTGGAAATGAAGAGAGAAGGGGCATTGCTGAATGGGCCCAGCTGCCCTCAAGACCATTTCAGGAATCAGAAGGGCAGATCCAAGGGCAAAGTTTTGCCCTAAAGACCAAGATCTGCCATAGGACATCACACCCAGCTTGGAACAGGCAGTGATGGAGATCTTGGCCAGGCTGAGCATCACTGGGGGGTTGAGCAGGACCCACATGCATCAGCCAAAACATTCCCACCCCAGGCTGGCCAGGAGAAGGACACCTCTCTGCATCACCCCACCTTTTCACAGGGACACACGTCGCAGATGACAGCAGCTGACACCTTGAGGCTGTCACTCAGGGACGTGGGTTTCACGTGGATGACTCCATCCCGGTCATTCTTGGGGAGGCTGCAGACGTGCTGCCCACCAATGTACTCCAGAGCCTTCACATGCATGCGGAACTTGCTCTGAAGGAAGGGACACACTGCAGGGATGAGCCAGCTCTGCTGGGCCACATCCCAGCTGGACACAGAGAGCTCATCCCCTCACACATGCCTTCCCTCTGCTGCCATATGAGGACTTACCACTTTTCCACGGGTGATGTGGAAGGAGCCGGATTCTGTCTTTTCAAACAGCGAGGAGGTGAAGTCTGTCTTCAGGGCTTTGGGGGTGAAGTCAGCCCGAATGTCCATCTTGGAGCGGATGCGCTGGGTGGCAGAGGATAAACACAACGCTGATTTTCAGCAGTACCCTCTGACCATTCCATGGCCTGCTCCAGAGGGGCCACATCCTGCCTTCTGCTTGCTCTCCTGCCCAGGAGGTGCCCACCACCCTCTGCCTTCCCTGAAAGCCAGAGTGAAGCTCAGAGAGCGCCGTTACCTCAAAGGCTGTGCGGAGCAATTCCACAATGTTGGAAGAGTCTTCCTGCAGCACCCCGATCTCAGAGATAGGGAAGTACTTGTGCAGCTTCTGCAGAGAGATAGGAGCTCCCTGAGCTGAGGCTTTGAGACCAGGACTTGGACCTCAGACCTCCAAGCGTCCCTTCCAACCTAAATTACTCTCCAGCTCTGTGCCTCCACTGCTTTACAAGAAGGAGAAACCAACACAGAAAGACCTCTAGAAGCCCAGATTCCTGCATCCAGTAATACACCCTGAGACCACCCACAACCTAGAGCAGCCCCCAACCCAGTGTAGCACCCTCCCAAATACCAAGGTGTTGGTTTAGCACTTGGGGACAAGCAATGGGAGAACATTTTCTCCTCCCAGATAAGCTGAGGCAGAGAGGAGGAAAGTTCTGGAGGAAAGAGAAACCATGTGGCACCACTGCCACGGTCTCCTCACCTCATAGTAGCTGTAGGAGTGGTTGGTGACGGCAAAGATGGGGATGATGTTGTGCTGGCCCAAGAGGCGCACGAGGGTGGGCACTGAAGGATAGTCCTGCTTGGTGTCAAACGTGTAGGTGCCGTGGCTGTCCAGGTGACACTCCTCGTCGTTCCTTTTCAGTATCCCTGCCAGGACGTTGGTACCATCAGCTTCGTAGTGAAAGGCAGACTCGGTGGAGAACACGAGCAGGTGAGTGCTGTCCTTTCTCCAGCCAATCTCATCCTGCAGCCAGGGAGGGGGAGAAGGAACCTTTATCTCTGTGCCTTCCAAACCCCTGCACAGCACTTGCAGCCCTTGGTGAGCCAGCACTGACAGGACCTGGAATACCCGAGGGACAAGGCACCACCTGCACCTGGCAGCAAATGCAACCAGCCACGTGTCCCCAAGAATCCCAGCACCCACCCACACCCCCAAAGCACTGAGTGTCTCCCACCCAGCAGCTCAGTGCCAGGCCCATGTGTGTTCAGGGGGCAAGCCCACGTTTCCCTGGACATGTCTGGAGCTGTGCTCATCCCTCAGCTAAGCCCGAGTGGGCTGTTTTCCAGGGTGCAGAGTTTCATCACCGCAGGCACAGAGCGGGACAGAACAAAGAGCACATGCAGGGTGCCCAGCAAGAAGCTCCTGTGCTGGGCATCAAACACCAGGACACATTCTAAGGCTTAGGGAAAATTGGGAATGCAAAACAGCATTGGCACTGGGAATGTGTGGCTGGGAGGGCAAGAACCAACTGTAGCTGAACTGATGCTCCCTGGCTGCCCTGTCGGCTGCAGAGTATGGGGCTCTTCTGCACATCAGTGGGCATCAGGAAGATCATTAAAAACAGCCCTGGCCACGCTCACCTTGCAAACAGCCGTCTGCAGGATGGCGTCGAAGCCGCCCTCGGGGGCATCCAGGTTTCCGGAGATGCGCTCCTTGCTCAGCTCCTGGCTGAAGTGGTTGATGTTGCTGGTCAGGCGGATGACGTTCTTGAAGGAGAACGGGGAGTCGGCGTTGTGCCAGGGCTCACGCAGCCTAGGAGGGATGGAACCAGGGGTCTGGTGTGGGGCAGGAGCCAAGGGATGCTGGGGTGTGAGGAGAGGAAATGCGGGGAGGGTCCCTCAAGGGAAGCCATGGGGCTGAGCAGCTCAGTGAGCAGCGCTGAGAGGGGGAAGGGATGAAGGCAGAGATGGATGAGAAGACAAGATGGGGGTCTGTTGTGGCAGAGCAGGGACGGTCTGAAAGCAGAGGATGACACTGCTGGCATTGTCACAGTCCTACAGCGAGCCCTAAGAGATGGCGAGACCAGGGAAGACACTGGCAGTGAAGGGAGAGGGATGGATGGAGGCTCTTGCACTGCCCACACTGAAAGCCTCAGGGAAAACAGGAGGCACTTTCCACTCCCTCTACTCCCACCTCAGGGACCCGTGGGGCTCACTCACTTTTCAGGTCTCATGTCTGTCTGAGGGGAAGAGACTTTGTCCACAAACTTGCCAAATCCAATGGTGTAATTGGAAGTCAGGGCTTGCAGGAAGTCCGCTGGAGAGGGGAGAAGAAAGGAAGGGGAAGACACATAAATAAAGATATGCCTGTGAGCTCCCTGCTCCAGGGAAAGAAGTCCTTTTGTGGGCATCTACTCTGCTGGTCAGTTCTTAGATAAGATGCCCAAACTGTCATCTTTTAAGATCTTTGGGCTTTACAGGGCAGAAACCTACACCCCCCTTTGGCAGCCCCAAAACTGGAGCTCCTGCAGTAGCACCCAGCAGATTCAAGATGCCAAAGGCCCTGCACAGACCAGCTCTGAGGAGCATCAGCTGGGCTGGAAGGAGAGAGCATGTGAGGATCCCTGCAGGACCAGAAAGACATCCCCACACAGGGCTGCACAGAGCAGTGAGAATGTGAAGCTGTAATTAAAACAGACATCTCTCAGCCCATTGTCAGCTGCATCCCCCTCTCTGGTGCTGGCAGAGGACTCGCAGCCACAGGCAGGAGTGAGCTGCCTGCCTTCATCAGCACAGGAGCAGGCTCCCCTCTTCTCCCAGTTCTGCCCTCACCTAAGTTATGCCCCATGCTTTTGAGGTTGTCCAGGTCATCAGACATGGAGTAGGAGAAGTCCATGAGGATGTAGAGATCCACAGGGCTCTCCTTGGGCTGGAACACATCCATGTCGAAGCTCATCTCCTCCCCAGCCCGCAGCCATATGGACATGGCCTGGGGGGACACCTGGGTCCTCTGCAGGGACATGTTGATACTGGAATTCTGTGAAAGAGAGTAGTGTCAAGGGGATGGACTCCATCTCCAGCGTGGGTGCAATGAGGAGGAGGCACGGAGCAGGGAGATGTTGGGAAGTACAAAGGCAGGGATGAGTACGCTCCCCTCCCTCATGTACTGTCCAACAGCCTCCCCCACACCCACTCGTGTCCAGCCAGGCACCTCCTCCACAGGGATGTGAGCATTTTGCTTACATCTGCTTTGCCTGCAAAGTCACCCCAGCCCACAGGTCCATCAGCCAGCAAAGGCATTACTTTGGAGTAGACACTACATAAATAGCAATCTGGGCTTTGTATTTTTCCTGCTGAGGAGCCTTGAGAAGGATGAAGGACATGAAAGACCCCTCAGGAGAGGCTGAGCACGGGCTGTGTCCCCAGCACACACCTTCTCTGTCCTCATCTCTCCCCGGGTGTACACGATGCTGGCCTCGCCGCAGCCGGAGCGCAGCAGGTTCTCCCGCAGGTCACAGCGTGGCTCCTCAAAGCTCTGCCAGGGAGCAAGAACAGCATGAGAGCAACAGAAAGCACCAGATCCACTGAGAAAGGGGGAAAGACACAGGGCAGGAAGAAGGGTCCTGTGCCTAGAGCATTTTGAGCCTTTGGGAGCAGGTGTGGGGCAGAGACATGGGGACGAGTCCTGCACAGAACCACCAGTTGAAATGTGACCCCCAGTGAGTTACTGGGTTGTGTGGGATAAAACTCTCTCTCCATCCCTTGCACAGACTGTTTCTGGTGCACTGACATTTTCTGATAAACCCCCGTGTTGCTGCAGTTCTGCCCTGGACTCCCCTCCCTTCCCATTTTCCACACCAAAAGGAAATCCACACTGCAGCCTTTCCTATCCTGAAGAGAAGCTGGGTCCAGAAGCTGCCCCTGCTCCTGTGCCCCTCCCCCACTGAGGGTGGTGGGATCCCTCCATCAGCAGGGTGGGAAGTGGAGCCCCAGGCTGCCCTGCAGGCTCTCACCTTGTCAGTGCAGAAGGAGCAGTCCTTATCCACCCGGATGCACTCAGTGCAGCTCTTTGCCCGGGACAGCACACAGCGGTTGCCTGCCAGGAGAGATCAGGGCATCAGGCATGGGGAAAACAAAGTGAGCTGTGGGAGGGCATGAGAGCAGCTGATCCCATGGAGAGATGGAGGTTTTGCCTGGTTAGTGGAAATTGGCTCCGAAACAGCGGCGGGGTAGCAAGGGAGGGTCCCCAAAAGCTGGGGAGATGGAAAACAGCAGGAAAAGCACACGGCAGGTGTTCTCCACATGAGCACTGATGTTTCTGGAGCCCAGGACAGATGCACAGAGTCCCTGAGGGGAGGTGGCAGACAGAGCTACCACAGCTCCACTCACTTTTGCTCCATTGGCAGAGGCTGGTGGTGCAGAGCAGGGACACGAGGAGCAGCCTGGCACAGGCCCGTGGCAGCACATTCATCCTCTTCCTCCTGAAACAAAGGAATTGCTAAAATTGCAGAGAGCCAAGAGATGGAAATGGACCTGGATATAACCAGGGCAGCTCCCACAGAGCCCCTTCCCATCCTGCTGGGGTGGGACAGCCTTCACATCCTGGGGAAGCCGAGGCTGGAAGCAATTGCTGAGCTCTGCATGGCAGGGCACAAAAGCAAAGCCAAGAATGGATTGTCCTCTGCTCAGGCATCTGCAAAAGGCTCAAAATTCCCAGCAATGCCACCCCTGTGCCTGGAGCTGAGGTGCCCAGCTCCGTATCAGGGGTTGGTGCAGGGAGCACAGGAGGCTCCCAGACAGAGCCCAGCACCCTCCACACATGTGAGCACTGACCTGGCCAAGACATTGCTTTTCCTGGCAGGTTAGGGGAAAATAAAAAGGAAGAAAACAAAGTGACTGTCCACATCTCTCCCCAAAAGCAACACTGACCCCTCCCTTCAGCTATTTCCTATCACACTAAGAGTTTCCAGGATGGTCAAGCCAACAATAAAGAGATGGTGAGGCCATGGGAAATACCAGGCTTGGAGTTTTGGAGTTGTTGAATGAATCTAGGGTTTTCAGAGCCTGGCAACTCCCCTTTGTCCTGTCCAGAGCAGCAGGACCCCTTGCTGGACACAGAGGTCAAATTCTAAACAGAGTGAACCATTCTCCCTGCACCACATGTGACTGAGAAAACTCAGCGCCATCCAGGAGTCAGCATTTGGATGTGGTAAACAAAAGGCATAAAGCTGGATCTCAAGTTCTGCAGCTGCTGTGCCAGAGGTTCATCCTTCCACCCAGCAGGGCAAGTGAGAGCAGTCCAGGAAAAAAACAACAGTGTAAAGATATCATTAAAGCATCTCCTTCCTGGAAGATGGAATTGTGAAATATAAAATGGGATTGAACTGTCTTATATCTTCTTGCTGTGTCAGCCCTGACTCTAAAATGAAAAGAATGTGAAACCCACTTAAAAGAGGGAAAGGACACAGGAATAGTTGTTGTGTGCAGTAACAACGTCCAAGTTCCCTGAGGGACATCCAGCACACAGAACAGTCACCTGGAGACTCAGCTGTTCACAGCCTGGCCTGGGCTGCAGGGAAACCCCTGGAAAAACCCAGCCTGGTCCCAACAGCACCAGATCACACTTGGCCTTTGCAGCCAGTGGAATACATTGAATGCAGCAATTGTTGGGGCACAGGGCTCAACCAACCCAGCAATGACACCACAGGACACCTCCCTTGGTGGCTGCACTTGGCTCCATGTGAGAGTCACTGGTACACAGGCAGCAAGTGACAGGACATTGGTATCTCATTCATCCTGTCAGCTGTGCCCAGAGGGATTTACCACAGTCACTAATGCCCAGTGGCTCAAACGTGAGAAACACGGGAGCCTCAGGGCAGCAGCTCTGCAGGGAAACCCTGGGAAGCTTTGCTGTTCCTCAGGACCTGTAGCCAATGTGCTGTTTTGCCAATGAGCTGCTTTTCTTATGGGTAAAAGGCACCAGCTGACCAAGGGATCCCCTCTGCTTCCCTGCCTGCCACAGACTGTCCCCAGCCCAGCCCTTTGCCGGTTTGGCTTCGGGTGGTCCCTGTCCCCCCAAGTCCAGTTCCAGCACTGGCTCTGAGGCCAACATTCCTCATCCAGGACATGCCTGTGACCTCCTTCAGTGACAGTCCTCACACCAGCACTCGCTGGCGAATGTTGTGTCCCTTGCAACCGACACAGGTAGATTTTTGAAGCCAGGAAAATCCCTTTTTCCCCTGCTCTGCCCCAGCCCAGGACAGGTGCCAATTAGAGGTGGGATGAAAGGGTAGGGAAGAAATCCTTAGAGCCTGTGGAAGGAAAACACAGCTGAAAACATCACCTGAGCACTCAGCAAATCCCATCTCCCACCACGACATGGGCCTCAAGGAAAGGATTGAGTATGGGATCGAACTGCTCAGCTCACAAGGACCTGATTCCTCTTCCTTTAATCACCAGTTAGGAAAAAGTCACCAAGGAACGGATGGACACACCCTGGGCCTCGGGCACATAAATTGCCATTGTGTCTTTTCAAGTGGTGAGATAAAAGGCCATAAAATCCTGCTCAACATTAACGTTCTGTTGCCCTGTGAGCCACCAGCCTCCAAGGATTTTGCTGGGCGGATGCCAGCAGGCTGGGTGCTGGTGGCACAGAGCATGACAACTGCCGGAATGCAGCCTGAAATATTTGTGCAAAAATACGGGAGTGGCCACCCCTTACTTTCAGAAGTGTCCTCTAGAGGGGAAAAGGCCATTCTCACTTCAGGAAAGCTGCAGGATTTGGTTGGGTTTTCATGACCATAACAACAACAACAACAAATCTGTTCCGTTGTGCAAAAACAAGGAGAAAGGCAGAACAGCTCCTGGCTGCACATAAACTTCCTACCACTTCTCAGACCTGCTCCAGCATTTCCTCCTGGTCTCCTCTTGCTCCCTCAGCACAGCCAACAAACCTGCTCCAGGAATATGCCAAGAACCCCTGAGTCTGGAGAAGCTGGGGCTGGCTACCTCATCCCCCAAAATCCAGGCAATGCTCCAAAGAAACCAGGGGTGCAATGGGACAGAGGGCAGGGTCAGAATGGCAGATGGGGGAGAGGGAGCAAGGAGCAGGTTGTGACGAGTCACAAAGCAACAGCAGGAGCCTGGTCCCAGCTGCCACGCTGGGGACACCTGGCAGGTTGGGACACAGGAGCAGGAAAGTGAGGGAGATGCTCAAGCAATGAACTCCCAAGAACAGCCCTTCCTCTCCTGGGTGAGAATTGCTTTTTTCATGGCTGCAGCCGTGGGGGGTTGTGTGGGGGCTGTGCAGAGGGCTGACCCTGGTCCATGGCATCAAGGACCATCCACGTGTTCGTGTGTGCTGAGGGCAGGGCAGCCACAGCCCAGGGGATCAGGGACACAGCTCGTGTTCTCTCCCCTGCACATGTGGTGGCACAGAGCTGCTGGGACCATGCTCCAAAACTTGGAAATTATCAAGCCAGACTCCCAAAATCTACCAAAAACTCGACCCATTCAAATCATCACTTACACACAAAATCATACTGGTCTTGTTTTGTTTTCCTTCCCCATCCATTTCCACTCCTTCCCCAGCTGTGCTCCTGCAACTGGGAGACGCCATGTGAGTGTGTCCCTTTGCTGTTTTCAGTTTCCAGGTTGAGCTCCAAACCCCAGATATGACCCCCAGCACCCTTCAGACAGGGACAAAACACAGCAGGAGCCAGCCCGAGCACTCACATGGAGCTGCTGGGAGCTGCTTTTTGGCTAAACCCCCACCCCGTGCTGTGAAGGGTTGGTGGCTGGGGTGCGATCTTCTCCTGCTGCCCCCCGGGCTCGGACAGGGGGGAACCCCAAGGAGCAAAGGCAGGAATTGACAGAACCCTGCCTGGGGGCTGCCCAAATGCCAGCACAGCCCCGGAACCCTCCCGTTCCCTCCATGTGTTCTTCCTGCCGCTTTCACTGCTCCTTTGGCCCCACCAGACACTTTTCCTCTCCTTCCCCTCCGTGGCTACGCCTCATCTCCCTTTTCCTCCACCTAACCCACGCCTGTCAGCCCCGTCACGCCAATCCTCCTGTCCATGTCAGATCCACCAATTTGCAAATACCCCAACACCCGCAGTTCAGCAAAGCCCACCCTGAACCCCTCGCTCTCTCCTGACCTTTTCTGCCAGGAGCCCCCCTTCTCTTGCTCCCCCCTTGCAGGAGCAGCCACCGGTTCTGGAAAACACCCCCGCTGGGTTCCGCGGGTCGGAGGCACCCACAGCCCGGCTGACCTTGCACACTTTCACCCGTGAAAGCTTTCCCTGGGTGCCAGCTCCGAGCCACAACAGCCTTTCCGCCTGGAACTGGGCTGAGGGACAGGGCAACCCCTGAAACCTCCAACAACGTCCCCAAAGGGCTCCGCTCTGCCGTGCCACCCACAGCAACCCCGCACGGCTCCCTGACCCCCACCCGAATACCTGCGGACACAAAGCCGGACCCGAGCAGCCCCCAAAGCCTGCCCGGTTACGAGCCTGGCCTTTCCCAGGCAGCCCAGAGGCACCGGACGGTGTCCGACAGCCAAAAACCAGGGAAAAACAGAGGGAAAGGAGGGGCAGGGGCTGAGCCCCGCGCTCCGTGTCCTGCCCACCTGCCCGCGCATTAATTCACTGCCCGGTTCATCAACGCAGCCAAGTTCAGGCGAGCTGGACACTGCAGAGCACAGATGAATTAATTCCACAAACCTCATTAGCGCTGGATCTGAGTCAGTCCAAATCCTCTGCCGCAGCCCGAATAACAGGCACCCACACACCAAGCCAAGAAATTCTTCCGAAGGCAGAGGGGGAACGTGCTGCTTCGCTGCTGCAACTTGATTTCCAGCTTTGGGCTTTTTTTTTTTTTTTTTTTCTTTTTCTTCTGCTTTCTCCCTCCTCTCTATTTTGTGTCCCCTTTCTCTTTCCGGTTAAACGTCAAGTCCCGGTCCGGCAGGGAGTGCAGCCAGCCCGCGATCCCGCATAACTCCCTGCAGCTCCCTGGCCCCTCCAAATATCCACTTTGTTCTCGCCCTCCCGAGGCGCTGGCACGGAGGAAAGGTGGGAGCTGCGATAAATGAGATTAGATCCCAGGTGAGGAGTTTTATCCCAGCTGGAGGGAGGAGGGGGTGCCCGTGACGCCGGGCTGGCATTCGCTGCTCCCTCGCACACCTGGCGGGGCAGGCACAGCCCTCCGGACCCTCCCTCCTCGCAAGCACCAGCCCACAGGAAAAGGGCTGAGCGGGCGGTGGGAAGGTGCTGCCGTGGGCTGGGAGCCTGGAGGAGCTGCTCGGCTTCGTCTGCCAGCTCAGGGAGAGCTCAGGGAGCTCCCCGACCTCCCGCGGCAGGGGTTTCTCCTCCCAGTTTCCCCCCGGCACGACTGGGAGGTGTCACCCTCAGAGCCCAGGTAACTCCTTGCTGAAACATCAGGGAAATTCCTGCCCCGACAACCCGCAGAGGCCGAGCCCAGCCAAGGCTCCATCCACTCCTCAGTCCGTGTGTGCTGAGGGCAGCTCAGGGGATCAGGGACACAGCTCGTGTTCTCTCCCCTGCACATGTAGTGGCACAGAGCTGCTGGGACCATGCTCCAAAACTTGGAAATTATCAAGCCAGACTCCCCAAAACTACCAAAAAGCCCAAGGTAACTCCTTGCTGAAACATCAGGGAAATTCCTGCCAGGACAACCCGCAGATGCCAAGCCCAGCCTCGGTGCTTTGCGTGCAGAGAGGATGGATCTGCATCCTGCTTTATCCAGAGCAGGGGCATGGCAGACCACTCCTCACCTGCAGTAAATCTGCCTCAAGAGTCCACGCAACCCCTTGTAGCACCATGAATGAAGCCCATCTGTATCTGCATCCCACCGTGGTCCAAGGCTGCAACAGGCAGAAATCCCACAGCTGATTCCAGTCCTTCTGCTGAGCTGAATCCAAAACCCCTTCCCCAGTCCAAGGAACAGCAGAGAAGGGTTTGGAGTTCAGGTGAGGTTGTTTTTCTGTCCACAACACCCTTTTGCTTTAGAGTCTGAGGTTTGTCACAGCTCAGAACCATTCACACTTTCCACAGAGGGGAGCACACACGTCCTGGAGCAGATGTAATGGCAAAGGCTGCATTTTCAGCTCCCTGATAGATCCTCATAAGGAAAACTGCATCCCCTGAGCTTCAACACAAACAATAGCAACAGCCAGATGAAAAAATGGCACATTTCCTGCCTGACTTGGAGATTAAAATTACGAGCAGGGAAATTTTGGCCTCCTTGCTATCAATGTGCCATTATAGAGGCTGCTGCTCACCAGAACTGATTGAAAGGTGAGGAGCAGGACTCCTTTCACTACAAGAAATTAGGAAGCTCAAGTTAATATATGCAAGCTTCCTCAGCCCCAGGATAAAGGAAGATGTGCTTGTGCCATTAAAAACTGCAGCAAATGGGAAACAGGCAGGGGTGCAGTGGAAGATGGCCCAGGGAATTTAAATCTGGCATTTCCAAGTTTCCCAGCACATGACTTAGCCACTCCAGCCCTTTTGGAGATGTCATTTCCTAGATTTAAACAAAAGTTCTGAAAATGAAGGAGGTCTACTGTGTTTTTTTTTAAAAAAACACATCAAGACAGTGACAGCAACATGAGAGCTGGAACATGAGATAAAATATAGGCAGAGCAGGACCAGGCTGTGAGCTCCAAGTGTTGATGCTTGAGCTGCTGGTGAAGAGCAGATCGTTCCCATGGAGGGGCTGAAGGCAGAGGGTCCTGCTCTGCCTCAGGAGCCACAGCTGCAGCAGATGTTGAACACTGCAGATGAATTAAAACTGGGCTTCAGTTCCCAGGATGGGAGGGGAGCTCGTGGTGGTGCTCACAGACGTGTCTGGTCACCTCACCCAGCCCTGTCCACCAGCAGCACCCAGCTCCTGCCAGCCCCACCCCACCTCCCACTGCTGCAATTTTCCTCTTTGAGGTAAGCAATGCAGTTGAAAAAGCCAATTTAGGCTGCAAGCAAGAAGCAGAGTTGTAAAAAACCCAGTTATTTTAGTGATAGATCCCTAACAGGAATCTTGAAGCCAACCAGAAAAGCTCACGAGCACCCACCTTCTACCACAATATTTGGTGTCCTGATTTTCTGGATGTCCTCCTTTCTCCACCTGAGATAGAGAATGTTTGTGTTGCCTCCTGTAAAGGATCTCTAGTGTCACCTGCAGACCCTGACAGCCCCAGGGCTTCCTGACACCCTCGGCTTCCCCTTCATCCCCACAGCCTGGAGCAGCAAGGAGGGACCAGTTCCTTTCAGTGCTGCCAGCTGTGAGGAAAACCCCAGCTGCACCCTCCTCTGGTGCTGCCAGAAGAGCTCAAGACACCAATGTTGCACCTTTCCTTGAAACATGTCCCCCCAGCACCTAAGAGATCCCAAGGACAGAGAAGAGGAGTTTTCCCAGAGCTGTAACTGGGCTGCTTTTACATTTGCAGGGCTGATAAAGGCACTTTTACAATACAAAGGCAACTTCACCACCAAATTTTTAGGGCAAAAGAGCAGAGAGGAATTAGAATTTTCCTGTAAATACTCACGAGAATATAAAAGGTTTTAACTTCATCTTGTAAAAAAAAAAAAAAAAAAAAGTTGTTGTATGAGTTGCCTTTCAGGTAACTTCTCCAAATTATTTCCACCAAGAAAGAACACCTGGTGAACTTAAGTTCTTGCCTTGGTTCCATACCTTGCTCTCCCTGCCTGCTGGATCAGGCTTTTGCCACACAAATTTGCTGATTTTGAGAACAGAGGACAGGAACTTCAGAGGCAGGGTCAGCAGATTTCAGTGCAGATGGCTCCACCACACCTCACAGCCACATTTGTGGTGAATCTTGCATTTATAAACCAGTGATTTTCTGCTGTGGCAATGTGGCCTAGAAATTTTTGCCCTAGGAGGGAAAACAAAGTAATTTTATAGCTCACATGAAATTATTGCTCTCCCTGTTGAGACTACCAGTCTGAGTGCCAATTACTGATAATTACAAGTGATTTCAGGGTTAATTATTTTCTTCTTTTTTTAATGCCACGCCAGGTTGCAACAGAGCCTTTCTTCTTTCTGTCCTGCCACCACAGCATGCCTGGAGACAGCTTTGGGGCTTTTTCTAGGTCTTTATTGAGCAGTTACAGCCAAAATCCTACTGCTGGAGCATATGCATCCCCTTTTAAAATTCTGTAACAACACACATTACTAAAAGAAAAATATTTAATCCCAACACTGCACTGTACACTGTAGTGACAATATCCTGGTATGTGGCTTAAATAAAAGGAATGTGTAATAATGTATTATTAATGTACATTAACGTGCACATAATTTATTACACTAAATGATGCTTAATATAATTCCCTGTTCAATTAAAAGTGCCAGATTAAATCCTACCATATTCTCTCCCTCAGCCTTTCCCCCAAGGCAGCATTAACTACAAGTGCCCAGTGTCTTCCAGTGGATGTTTCTTGTCATGAACATGTTCCTAAAGGAAAATCTCTCTGATGAACATCCCTGATGAACATTTGCCTCTGGGACAGACCAGCAGCAAGAGGAAAGTGGAACACAGAAACAACACCAGAGGAAAACATCAGTAAAGGATCAAGGATGCAACTTCAGCCTGGGACAATCCCATCACCCATCCAGGGACAGCAGGGCCTTCCAGGGATACACCAGCATCTCATCCAGCTGCCAGAGGCTGAGCAAACACTGATGTCTTGTATGCAAAAAGGCAAAACCTTTCCTTGTGAAATCCCAGAGCTCTGCTGTTTACTGGCAACACAGAGCACGAGCCCGGCCCCAGCCAAAGACAAGCTTCAAATAAACAAAGACCAACTATTGGAAGTCATTGGTGTCCATGGTTCTCGCTTAGAACAAAAGGAAGGAAGTGGAATATAAACAGTCAGAGGAACAGCAGCCCAGGGAAGGCTCAGAGGTGGAAAACTGTTCTGTAAAAGCCATGCAGGAATGTGCTGAGGAAAACGTTACCCCCAAAGGGAAGAGGAGACTTTGGTGGAATTTTGTTGCCCTTTCAGGGGGTCTTGAGCCTCCACAGCAATTTATTTATCTGAACATTTAACATTAGACAGTCTTGGAGAGCCCTGCTGAGATCTGTGTTTCTCACTCCCTCTCTGGAAATATTCCAGAACTGTCTGGACACAACCCTGTGCCTAGTGCTCCAGGAAAAACCCTGCTTGAGCAGGGAGGGTGGGCCACTGGAGTCCCTTCCAGCCTCACCCCTCCTGTGATTCCCTGCAGGTACCAACTGGGCTTTCCTGGGTTCACACACCATTCCCCAGGAAGGAGCAGCTCATACCCTTTGATGCCCCTCTGGGTACATTACAAAGCCCACCTGTTTGAGGGGCCTCACAGGAGCTAACTTCTGCCCTGCAATGGAGAAGGGCTGGAAAGGATCTTGTGCAGGTGTTGGCTGCAGCCATCACCTCCCTCCCTCCCTGTCATCAGCAAAGCCTTGGCATGGCCCAAAGCCTTGGCAAGGAAGACTTTTTCATTTTTTGTTCATCTCAGTGCACAACTCCCCTAAACCAGACAGTGCAGCAGCAATCCAATGAAAACATAGCTTCAGGTGCTCCCATTCCACGGTTTGAGGTGGGGCTGGCAAGGGCTGCCCTCCCCACCTGCTCCCTCGGCCCAGCAGCGCCCAGCGAGACAGAAAATAAAAGTGAGTGTGAACACACAAAATCCCTTCCCACACCAGCATCAAAGGAGGGCAGATCTCTAAAGCACAACAAGCAAATAGGAGAGAAAATCAACACCTCGGGGCATGGAGGTGGAAGAAAAGACTTCAGAAGGGAGAGGGAGAGCAGAACCAACTCTGCCAAGGATGACTTCATTACTGCAGCTCTCCTGCCTCTGCCGAGACACAGGCTTGAACGTGGAGTTTCAGCTGAGACAAAGCTCCTCGAGCTGTGAGACATCCCTGCTTAGGAAGGAGATAGGCAGAGAAAAGCCCTGTGGTGTTCAAGGAGCAGAGAATGTAATTCTTGGACTAAGCAATGATGAAAATCAGACTGGTTTTACTCTCCTGGGTATGGTTAGCATCGCTTTGGAAGGAGAGGTAAGAACGAGTATCTTACAGCTTTTAGAGACACAAGTGCACCCTGAGCAGTCACTGTTGCAGCAGCATAAGGAACATTTTGTCTGTGTCAGCTCTGAGTTTGCCTCAGGGCACACTGGGGCAGCTTGGGCACAGCTGCAGTCCTTGAGGGCTGTTTAGCACACAGGCACTGACACTCAGCAGGTCCC